>JASAOG010000123.1:1932500-2123528 GCA_030265305.1 Biomphalaria pfeifferi | reverse complement strand
AGATACTTACAATGTTATGAAAGTCACTATGACCAGAATGACTATACAATAAAACACTTGCTTGTACATCTTGAGGGAACATTTCAAGTCCATACAAACTAGTGGACAGTCTGAAAGTATAGAATGATTCCTTTTATGAACCAAGTAATTGAAGCGTTAGCCCAATGTTACAAATCATGTTTATAAATTGTAGTTTTGTGGGATACAATTTTAGATCCCCTGCATTTGTCAGTCTTAAGGTGGTTTTCATAACGAGAAACGGACCGTGACCTTGGACAGATTTCAAGGGGCCAGATAGCACATGGTGACAGGCCGGGTCTGGCCCGAGGACCATTGTTTGAGTATCACTCTTAAGTCTGGTGGATGGGGGAAAGGCGATCGGTAAAGCGCCTGACCTCAAATCGAATATCCGGTTCGAATCCCGATGAAGACAGAAATATTAATATCTGGATTTTTCAGATCATACTTAAGTTCCTGTAACATTATTTAAAGGGTTGGGGGGGGGGGGGTGAATGAAGGTCGTTGTGCTGACACTCTTGTTTTGTTTGAGTCTTTATTGTTATTGTTATAGTGGAAAGTTTAGTCCAACGAATTTTACATTTTTTTTTGTGCCAATAAAAAATTTTATAATATTTTTTTTTTATTTTTTTATATTTCGTATCTCTTACTGGAATCTTTAATTGTTTGTATAGGTTACCGAATGGGGTAAAGCACTTGGCATCCGAACTGAGGGGTCCAGGGTTTGAATCCTGGAGAAGACTTGGATTTGTAATTTCGGGATCTTTAGTGTACCTCTGAGCCCACCAAGCTCTAATGGATTTTTGACATTAGTTGGGGAAAGGTAAAGGCGACTGATCGTTGTGCTGGCCACATAACACCCTCGTTAAACGTGAGCCAAAGAACCAGATGACCATACATCAACTGCCTCATAGATCGCAAGGTCTGAAAGGGGAACTTAAACTTATTTTTACATTTAATGCGTTTCTTCGTCTCATCCTAAGCTGTATCCTCACAGCCTTCAAACTCACAGTCTCATCCTAAGCTGTATCCTCACAGCCTTCAAACTCACAGTCTCATCCTAAGCTGTATCCTCACAGCCTTCAAACTCACAGTCTCATCCTAAGCTGTATCCTCACAGCCTTCAAACTCACAGTCTCATCCTAAGCTGTATCCTCACAGCCTTCAAACTCAGTCTCATCCTAAGCTGTATCCTCACAGCCTTCAAACTCACAGTCTCATCCTAAGCTGTATCCTTACAGCCTTCAAACTCAGTCTCATCCTAAGCTGTATCCTCACAGCCTTCAAACTCACAGTCTCATCCTAAGCTGTATCCTCACAGCCTTCAAACTCACAGTCTCATCCTAAGCTGTATCCTCACAGCCTTCAAACTCACAGTCTCATCCTAAGCTGTATCCTCACAGCTTTCAAACTCACAGTCTCATCCTAAGCTGTATCCTTACAGCCTTCAAACTCAGTCTCATCCTAAGCTGTATCCTCACAGCCTTCAAACTCACAGTCTCATCCTAAGCTGTATCCTCACAGCCTTCAAACTCACAGTCTCATCCTAAGCTGTATCCTCACAGCCTTCAAACTCACAGTCTCATCCTAAGCTGTATCCTCACAGCCTTCAAACTCACAGTCTCATCCTAAGCTGTATCCTCACAGCCTTCAAACTCACAGTCTCATCCTAAGCTGTATCCTCACAGCCTTCAAACTCACAGTCTCATCCTAAGCTGTATCCTCACAGCCTTCAAACTCACAGTCTCATCCTAAGCTGTATCCTCACAGCCTTTAAACTCACAGTCTCATCCTAAGCTGTATCCTCACAGCCTTTAAACTCACAGTCTCATCCTAAGCTGTATCCTCACAGCCTTCAAACTCACAGTCTCATCCTAAGCTGTATCCTCACAGCCTTCAAACTCACAGTCTCATCCTAAGCTGTATCCTCACAGCCTTCAAACTCACAGTCCTCATCCTAAGCTGTATCCTCACAGCCTTCAAACTCACAGTCTCATCCTAAGCTGTATCCTCACAGCCTTCAAACTCACAGTCTCATCCTAAGCTGTATCCTCACAGCCTTCAAACTCACAGTCTCATCCTAAGCTGTATCCTCACAGCCTTCAAACTCACAGTCTCATCCTAAGCTGTATCCTCACAGCCTTCAAACTCACAGTCTCATCCTAAGCTGTATCCTCACAGCCTTCAAACTCACAGTCTCATCCTAAGCTGTATCCTCACAGCCTTCAAACTCACAGTCTCATCCTAAGTTGTATCCTCACAGCCTTCAAACTCACAGTCTCATCCTAAGCTGTATCCTCACAGCCTTCAAACTCACAGTCTCATCCTAAGCTGTATCCTCACAGCCATCAAACTTACAGTCTCATCCTAAGCTGTATCCTCACAGCCTTCAAACTCACAGTCTCATCCTAAGCTGTATCCTCACAGCCTTCAAACTCACAGTCTCATCCTAAGCTGTATCCTCACAGCCTTCAAACTCACAGTCTCATCCTAAGCTGTATCCTCACAGCCTTCAAACTCACAGTCTCATCCTAAGCTGTATCCTCACAGCCTTCAAACTCACAGTCTCATCCTAAGCTGTATCCTCACAGCCTTCAAACTCACAGTCTCATCCTAAGCTGTATCCTCACAGCCTTCAAACTCACAGTCTCATCCTAAGCTGTATCCTCACAGCCTTCAAACTCACAGTCTCATCCTAAGCTGTATCCTCACAGCCTTCAAACTCACAGTCTCATCCTAAGCTGTATCCTCACAGCCTTCAAACTCACAGTCTCATCCTAAGCTGTATCCTCACAGCCTTCAAACTCACAGTCTCATCCTAAGCTGTATCCTCACAGCCTTCAAACTCACAGTCTCATCCTAAGCTGTATCCTCACAGCCTTCAAACTCACAGTCTCATCCTAAGCTGTATCCTCACAGCCTTCAAACTCACAGTCTCATCCTAAGCTGTATCCTCACAGCCTTCAAACTCACAGTCTCATCCTAAGCTGTATCCTCACAGCCTTCAAACTCACAGTCTCATCCTAAGCTGTATCCTCACAGCCTTCAAACTCACAGTCTCATCCTAAGCTGTATCCTCACAGCCTTCAAACTCACAGTCTCATCCTAAGCTGTATCCTCACAGCCTTCAAACTCACAGTCTCATCCTAAGCTGTATCCTCACAGCCTTCAAACTCACAGTCTCATCCTAAGCTGTATCCTCACAGCCTTCAAACTCACAGTCTCATCCTAAGCTGTATCCTCACAGCCTTCAAACTCACAGTCTCATCCTAAGCTGTATCCTCACAGCCTTCAAACTCACAGTCTCATCCTAAGCTGTATCCTCACAGCCTTCAAACTCACAGTCTCATCCTAAGCTGTATCCTCACAGCCTTCAAACTCACAGTCTCATCCTAAGCTGTATCCTCACAGCCTTCAAACTCACAGTCTCATCCTAAGCTGTATCCTCACAGCCTTCAAACTCACAGTCTCATCCTAAGCTGTATCCTCACAGCCTTCAAACTCACAGTCTCATCCTAAGCTGTATCCTCACAGCCTTCAAACTCACAGTCTCATCCTAAGCTGTATCCTCACAGCCTTCAAACTCACAGTCTCATCCTAAGCTGTATCCTCACAGCCTTCAAACTCACAGTCTCATCCTAAGCTGTATCCTCACAGCCTTCAAACTCACAGTCTCATCCTAAGCTGTATCCTCACAGCCTTCAAACTCACAGTCTCATCCTAAGCTGTATCCTCACAGCCTTCAAACTCACAGTCTCATCCTAAGCTGTATCCTCACAGCCTTCAAACTCACAGTCTCATCCTAAGCTGTATCCTCACAGCCTTCAAACTCACAGTCTCATCCTAAGCTGTATCCTCACAGCCTTCAAACTCACAGTCTCATCCTAAGCTGTATCCTCACAGCCTTCAAACTCACAGTCTCATCCTAAGCTGTATCCTCACAGCCTTCAAACTCACAGTCTCATCCTAAGCTGTATCCTCACAGCCTTCAAACTCACAGTCTCATCCTAAGCTGTATCCTCACAGCCTTCAAACTCACAGTCTCATCCTAAGCTGTATCCTCACAGCCTTCAAACTCACAGTCTCATCCTAAGCTGTATCCTCACAGCCTTCAAACTCACAGTCTCATCCTAAGCTGTATCCTCACAGCCTTCAAACTCACAGTCTCATCCTAAGCTGTATCCTCACAGCCTTCAAACTCACAGTCTCATCCTAAGCTGTATCCTCACAGCCTTCAAACTCACAGTCTCATCCTAAGCTGTATCCTCACAGCCTTCAAACTCACAGTCTCATCCTAAGCTGTATCCTCACAGCCTTCAAACTCACAGTCTCATCCTAAGCTGTATCCTCACAGCCTTCAAACTCACAGTCTCATCCTAAGCTGTATCCTCACAGCCTTCAAACTCACAGTCTCATCCTAAGCTGTATCCTCACAGCCTTCAAACTCACAGTCTCATCCTAAGCTGTATCCTCACAGCCTTCAAACTCACAGTCTCATCCTAAGCTGTATCCTCACAGCCTTCAAACTCACAGTCTCATCCTAAGCTGTATCCTCACAGCCTTCAAACTCACAGTCTCATCCTAAGCTGTATCCTCACAGCCTTCAAACTCACAGTCTCATCCTAAGCTGTATCCTCACAGCCTTCAAACTCACAGTCTCATCCTAAGCTGTATCCTCACAGCCTTCAAACTCACAGTCTCATCCTAAGCTGTATCCTCACAGCCTTCAAACTCACAGTCTCATCCTAAGCTGTATCCTCACAGCCTTCAAACTCACAGTCTCATCCTAAGCTGTATCCTCACAGCCTTCAAACTCACAGTCTCATCCTAAGCTGTATCCTCACAGCCTTCAAACTCACAGTCTCATCCTAAGCTGTATCCTCACAGCCTTCAAACTCACAGTCTCATCCTAAGCTGTATCCTCACAGCCTTCAAACTCACAGTCTCATCCTAAGCTGTATCCTCACAGCCTTCAAACTCACAGTCTCATCCTAAGCTGTATCCTCACAGCCTTCAAACTCACAGTCTCATCCTAAGCTGTATCCTCACAGCCTTCAAACTCACAGTCTCATCCTAAGCTGTATCCTCACAGCCTTCAAACTCACAGTCTCATCCTAAGCTGTATCCTCACAGCCTTCAAACTCACAGTCTCATCCTAAGCTGTATCCTCACAGCCTTCAAACTCACAGTCTCATCCTAAGCTGTATCCTCACAGCCTTCAAACTCACAGTCTCATCCTAAGCTGTATCCTCACAGCCTTCAAACTCACAGTCTCATCCTAAGCTGTATCCTCACAGCCTTCAAACTCACAGTCTCATCCTAAGCTGTATCCTCACAGCCTTCAAACTCACAGTCTCATCCTAAGCTGTATCCTCACAGCCTTCAAACTCACAGTCTCATCCTAAGCTGTATCCTCACAGCCTTCAAACTCACAGTCTCATCCTAAGCTGTATCCTCACAGCCTTCAAACTCACAGTCTCATCCTAAGCTGTATCCTCACAGCCTTCAAACTCACAGTCTCATCCTAAGCTGTATCCTCACAGCCTTCAAACTCACAGTCTCATCCTAAGCTGTATCCTCACAGCCTTCAAACTCACAGTCTCATCCTAAGCTGTATCCTCACAGCCTTCAAACTCACAGTCTCATCCTAAGCTGTATCCTCACAGCCTTCAAACTCACAGTCTCATCCTAAGCTGTATCCTCACAGCCTTCAAACTCACAGTCTCATCCTAAGCTGTATCCTCACAGCCTTCAAACTCACAGTCTCATCCTAAGCTGTATCCTCACAGCCTTCAAACTCACAGTCTCATCCTAAGCTGTATCCTCACAGCCTTCAAACTCACAGTCTCATCCTAAGCTGTATCCTCACAGCCTTCAAACTCACAGTCTCATCCTAAGCTGTATCCTCACAGCCTTCAAACTCACAGTCTCATCCTAAGCTGTATCCTCACAGCCTTCAAACTCACAGTCTCATCCTAAGCTGTATCCTCACAGCCTTCAAACTCACAGTCTCATCCTAAGCTGTATCCTCACAGCCTTCAAACTCACAGTCTCATCCTAAGCTGTATCCTCACAGCCTTCAAACTCACAGTCTCATCCTAAGCTGTATCCTCACAGCCTTCAAACTCACAGTCTCATCCTAAGCTGTATCCTCACAGCCTTCAAACTCACAGTCTCATCCTAAGCTGTATCCTCACAGCCTTCAAACTCACAGTCTCATCCTAAGCTGTATCCTCACAGCCTTCAAACTCACAGTCTCATCCTAAGCTGTATCCTCACAGCCTTCAAACTCACAGTCTCATCCTAAGCTGTATCCTCACAGCCTTCAAACTCACAGTCTCATCCTAAGCTGTATCCTCACAGCCTTCAAACTCACAGTCTCATCCTAAGCTGTATCCTCACAGCCTTCAAACTCACAGTCTCATCCTAAGCTGTATCCTCACAGCCTTCAAACTCACAGTCTCATCCTAAGCTGTATCCTCACAGCCTTCAAACTCACAGTCTCATCCTAAGCTGTATCCTCACAGCCTTCAAACTCACAGTCTCATCCTAAGCTGTATCCTCACAGCCTTCAAACTTCACAGTCTCATCCTAAGCTGTATCCTCACAGCCTTCAAACTCACAGTCTCATCCTAAGCTGTATCCTCACAGCCTTCAAACTCACAGTCTCATCCTAAGCTGTATCCTCACAGCCTTCAAACTCACAGTCTCATCCTAAGCTGTATCCTCACAGCCTTCAAACTCACAGTCTCATCCTAAGCTGTATCCTCACAGCCTTCAAACTCACAGTCTCATCCTAAGCTGTATCCTCACAGCCTTCAAACTCACAGTCTCATCCTAAGCTGTATCCTCACAGCCTTCAAACTTACAGTCTCATCCTAAGCTGTATCCTCACAGCCTTCAAACTCACAGTCTCATCCTAAGCTGTATCCTCACAGCCTTCAAACTCACAGTCTCATCCTAAGCTGTATCCTCACAGCCTTCAAACTCACAGTCTCATCCTAAGCTGTATCCTCACAGCCTTCAAACTTACAGTCTCATCCTAAGCTGTATCCTCACAGCCTTCAAACTCACAGTCTCATCCTAAGCTGTATCCTCACAGCCTTCAAACTCACAGTCTCATCCTAAGCTGTATCCTCACAGCCTTCAAACTCACAGTCTCATCCTAAGCTGTATCCTCACAGCCTTCAAACTCACAGTCTCATCCTAAGCTGTATCCTCACAGCCTTCAAACTCACAGTCTCATCCTAAGCTGTATCCTCACAGCCTTCAAACTCACAGTCTCATCCTAAGCTGTATCCTCACAGCCTTCAAACTCACAGTCTCATCCTAAGCTGTATCCTCACAGCCTTCAAACTCACAGTCTCATCCTAAGCTGTATCCTCACAGCCTTCAAACTCACAGTCTCATCCTAAGCTGTATCCTCACAGCCTTCAAACTCACAGTCTCATCCTAAGCTGTATCCTCACAGCCTTCAAACTCACAGTCTCATCCTAAGCTGTATCCTCACAGCCTTCAAACTCACAGTCTCATCCTAAGCTGTATCCTCACAGCCTTCAAACTCACAGTCTCATCCTAAGCTGTATCCTCACAGCCTTCAAACTCACAGTCTCATCCTAAGCTGTATCCTCACAGCCTTCAAACTCACAGTCTCATCCTAAGCTGTATCCTCACAGCCTTCAAACTCACAGTCTCATCCTAAGCTGTATCCTCACAGCCTTCAAACTCACAGTCTCATCCTAAGCTGTATCCTCACAGCCTTCAAACTTACAGTCTCATCCTAAGCTGTATCCTCACAGCCTTTAAACTTACAGTCTCATCCTAAGCTGTATCCTCACAGCCTTCAAACTCACAGTCTCATCCTAAGCTGTATCCTCACAGCCTTCAAACTCACAGTCTCATCCTAAGCTGTATCCTCACAGCCTTCAAACTCACAGTCTCATCCTAAGCTGTATCCTCACAGCCTTCAAACTCACAGTCTCATCCTAAGCTGTATCCTCACAGCCTTCAAACTCACAGTCTCATCCTAAGTTGTATCCTCACAGCCTTCAAACTCACAGTCTCATCCTAAGCTGTATCCTCACAGCCTTCAAACTCACAGTCTCATCCTAAGCTGTATCCTCACAGCCTTCAAACTCACAGTCTCATCCTAAGCTGTATCCTCACAGCCTTCAAACTTACAGTCTCATCCTAAGCTGTATCCTCACAGCCTTCAAACTCACAGTCTCATCCTAAGCTGTATCCTCACAGCCTTCAAACTCACAGTCTCATTTTAAGCTGTATCCTCACAGCCTTCAAACTCACAGTCTCATCCTAAGCTGTATCCTCACAGCCTTCAAACTCACAGTCTCATCCTAAGCTGTATCCTCACAGCCTTCAAACTCACAGTCTCATCCTAAGCTGTATCCTCACAGCCTTCAAACTCACAGTCTCATCCTAAGCTGTATCCTCACAGCCTTCAAACTCACAGTCTCATCCTAAGCTGTATCCTCACAGCCTTCAAACTCAAAGTCTCATCCTAAGCTGTATCCTCACAGCCTTCAAACTCACAGTCTCATCCTAAGCTGTATCCTCACAGCCTTCAAACTCAAAGTCTCATCCTAAGCTGTATCCTCACAGCCTTCAAACTCACAGTCTCATCCTAAGCTGTATCCTCACAGCCTTCAAACTCACAGTCTCATCCTAAGCTGTATCCTCACAGCCTTCAAACTCACAGTCTCATCCTAAGCTGTATCCTCACAGCCTTCAAACTCACAGTCTCATCCTAAGCTGTATCCTCACAGCCTTCAAACTCACAGTCTCATCCTAAGCTGTATCCTCACAGCCTTCAAACTCACAGTCTCATCCTAAGCTGTATCCTCACAGCCTTCAAACTCACGGTCTCATCCTAAGCTGTATCCTCACAGCCTTCAAACTCACAGTCTCATCCTAAGCTGTATCCTCACAGCCTTCAAACTCAAAGTCTCATCCTAAGCTGTATCCTCACAGCCTTCAAACTCACAGTCTCATCCTAAGCTGTATCCTCACAGCCTTCAAACTCACAGTCTCATCCTAAGCTGTATCCTCACAGCCTTCAAACTCACAGTCTCATCCTAAGCTGTATCCTCACAGCCTTCAAACTCACAGTCTCATCCTAAGCTGTATCCTCACAGCCTTCAAACTCACAGTCTCATCCTAAGCTGTATCCTCACAGCCTTCAAACTCACAGTCTCATCCTAAGCTGTATCCTCACAGCCTTCAAACTCACAGTCTCATCCTAAGCTGTATCCTCACAGCCTTCAAACTCACAGTCTCATCCTAAGTTGTATCCTCACAGCCTTCAAACTCACAGTCTCATCCTAAGCTGTATCCTCACAGCCTTCAAACTCACAGTCTCATCCTAGACTGTATCCTCGCAGCCTTCAAACTCACAGTCTCATCCTAAGCTGTATCCTCACAGCCTTCAAACTCACAGTCTCATCCTAGACTGTATCCTCACAGCCTTCAAACTCGCAGTCTCATCCTAAGTTGTATCCTCACAGCCTTCAAACTCACAGTCTCATCCTAAGTTGTATCCTCACAGCCTTCAAACTCACAGTCTCATCCTAAGTTGTATCCTCACAGCCTTCAAACTCACAGTCTCATCCTAAGTTGTATCCTCACAGCCTTCAAACTCACAGTCTCATCCTAAGTTGTATCCTCACAGCCTTCAAACTCACAGTCTCATCCTAAGTTGTATCCTCACAGCCTTCAAACTCACAGTCTCATCCTAAGCTGTATCCTCACAGCCTTCAAACTCACAGTCTCATCCTAAGCTGTATCCTCACAGCCTTCAAACTCACAGTCTCATCCTAAGCTGTATCCTCACAGCCTTCAAACTCACAGTCTCATCCTAAGTTGTATCCTCACAGCCTTCAAACTCACAGTCTCATCCTAAGTTGTATCCTCACAGCCTTCAAACTCACAGTCTCATCCTAAGTTGTATCCTCACAGCCTTCAAACTCACAGTCTCATCCTAAGTTGTATCCTCACAGCCTTCAAACTCACAGTCTCATCCTAAGTTGTATCCTCACAGCCTTCAAACTCACAGTCTCATCCTAAGTTGTATCCTCACAGCCTTCAAACTCACAGTCTCATCCTAAGTTGTATCCTTACAACCTTCAAACTCACAGTCTCATCCTAAGCTGTATCCTCACAGCCTTCAAACTCACAGTCTCATCCTAAGTTGTATCCTCACAGCCTTCAAACTCACAGTCTCATCCTAAGTTGTATCCTCACAGCCTTCAAACTCACAGTCTCATCCTAAGTTGTATCCTCACAGCCTTCAAACTCACAGTCTCATCCTAAGTTGTATCCTCACAGCCTTCAAACTCACAGTCTCATCCTAAGTTGTATCCTCACAGCCTTCAAACTTACAGTCTCATCCTAAGCTGTATCCTCACAGCCTTCAAACTCACAGTCTCATCCTAAGCTGTATCTTCACAGCCTTCAAACTTACAGTCTCATCCTAAGCTGTATCCTCACAGCCTTCAAACTTACAGTCTCATCCTAAGTTGTATCCTCACAGCCTTCAAACTCACAGTCTCATCCTAAGCTGTATCCTCACAGCCTTCAAACTCACAGTCTCATCCTAAGCTGTATCCTCACAGCCTTTAAACTTACAGTCTCATCCTAAGTTGTATCCTCACAGCCTTCAGACTTACAGTCTCATCCTAAGCTGTATCCTCACAGCCTTCATACTCACAGTCTCATCCTAAGTTGTATCCTCACAGCCTTCAAACTCACAGTCTCATCCTAAGTTGTATCCTTACAACCTTCAAACTCACAGTCTCATCCTAAGCTGTATCCTCACAGCCTTCAAACTCACAGTCTCATCCTAAGTTGTATCCTCACAGCCTTCAAACTCACAGTCTCATCCTAAGTTGTATCCTCACAGCCTTCAAACTCACAGTCTCATCCTAAGTTGTATCCTCACAGCCTTCAAACTCACAGTCTCATCCTAAGTTGTATCCTCACAGCCTTCAAACTCACAGTCTCATCCTAAGTTGTATCCTCACAGCCTTCAAACTTACAGTCTCATCCTAAGCTGTATCCTCACAGCCTTCAAACTCACAGTCTCATCCTAAGCTGTATCCTCACAGCCTTCAAACTCACAGTCTCATCCTAAGCTGTATCCTCACAGCCTTCAAACTTACAGTCTCATCCTAAGTTGTATCCTCACAGCCTTCAAACTCACAGTCTCATCCTAAGCTGTATCCTCACAGCCTTCAAACTCACAGTCTCATCCTAAGCTGTATCCTCACAGCCTTTAAACTTACAGTCTCATCCTAAGTTGTATCCTCACAGCCTTCAGACTTACAGTCTCATCCTAAGCTGTATCCTCACAGCCTTCAAACTCACAGTCTTATCCTAAGTTGTATCCTCACAGCCTTCAAACTCACAGTCTCATCCTAAGCTGTATCCTCACAGCCTTCAAACTCACAGTCTCATCCTAAGCTGTATCCTCACAGCCTTCAAACTCACAGTCTCATCCTAAGCTGTATCCTCACAGCCTTCAAACTCACAGTCTCATCCTAAGCTGTATCCTCACAGCCTTCAAACTCACAGTCTCATCCTAAGTTGTATCCTCACAGCCTTCAAACTCACAGTCTCATCCTAAGTTGTATCCTCACAGCTTTCAAACTCACAGTCTCATCCTAAGCTGTATCCTCACAGCCTTCAAACTCACAGTCTCATCCTAAGTTGTATCCTTACAGCCTTCAAACTCACAGTCTCATCTTAAGCTGTATCCTCACAGCCTTCAAACTTACAGTCTCATCCTAAGCTGTATCCTCACAGCCTTCAAACTTACAGTCTCATCCTAAGTTGTATCCTCACAGCCTTCAAACTCACAGTCTCATCCTAAGCTGTATCCTCACAGCCTTCAAACTCACAGTCTCATCCTAAGCTGTATCCTCACAGCCTTCAAACTCACAGTCTCATCCTAAGTTGTATCCTCACAGCCTTCAAACTCACAGTCTCATCCTAAAGTGTATCCTCACAGCCTTCAAACTCACAGTCTCATCCTAAGTTGTATCCTTACAGCCTTCAAACTCACAGTCTCATCCTAAGTTGTATCCTTACAGCCTTCAAACTCACAGTCTCATCCTAAGTTGTATCCTCACAGCCTTCAAACTCACAGTCTCATCCTAAGTTGTATCCTTACAGCCTTCAAACTCACAGTCTCATCCTAAGTTGTATCCTTACAGCCTTCAAACTCACAGTCTCATCCTAAGTTGTATCCTTACAGCTTTCAAACTCACAGTCTCATCCTAAGTTGTATCCTCACAGCTTTCAAACTCACAGTCTCATCCTAAGCTGTATCCTCACAGCCTTCAAACTCACAGTCTCATCCTAAGTTGTATCCTCACAGCCTTCAAACTCACAGTCTCATCCTAAGCTGTATCCTCACAGCCTTCAAACTCACAGTCTCATCCTAAGCTGTATCCTCACAGCCTTCAAACTCACAGTCTCATCCTAAGCTGTATCCTCACAGCCTTCAAACTCACAGTCTCATCCTAAGCTGTATCCTCACAGCCTTCAAACTCACAGTCTCATCCTAGACTGTATCCTCACAGCCTTCAAACTCACAGTCTCATCCTAGACTGTATCCTCACAGCCTTCAAACTCACAGTCTCATCCTAAGTTGTATCCTTACAGCCTTCAAACTCATAGTCTCATCCTAAGTTGTATCCTCACAGCCTTCAAACTCACAGTCTCATACTAAGTTGTATCCTCACAGCCTTCAAACTCACAGTCTCATCCTAAGTTGTACCCTCACAGCCTTCAAACTCACAGTCTCATCCTAAGCTGTATCCTCACAGCCTTCAAACTCACAGTCTTATCCTAAGCTGTATCCTCACAGCCTTCAAACTCACAGTCTCATCCTAAGCTGTATCCTCACAGCCTTCAAACTCACAGTCTCATCCTAAGCTGTATCCTCACAGCCTTCAAACTCACAGTCTCATCCTAAGTTGTATCCTCACAGCCTTCAAACTCACAGTCTCATCCTAAGCTGTATCCTCACAGCCTTCAAACTCACAGTCTCATCCTAAGCTGTATCCTCACAGCCTTTAAACTCACAGTCTCATCCTAAGCTGTTTCCTCACAGCCTTCAAACTCACAGTCTCATCCTAAGCTGTATCCTCACAGCCTTCAAACTCACAGTCTCATCCTAAGCTGTATCCTCACAGCCTTCAAACTCACAGTCTCATCCTAAAGTGTATCCTCACAGCCTTCAAACTCACAGTCTCATCCTAAGTTGTATCCTCACAGCTTTCAAACTCACAGTCTTATCCTAAGCTGTATCCTCACAGCCTTCAAAATCACAGTCTCATCCTAAGTTGTATCCTTACAGCCTTCAAACTCACAGTCTCATCCTAAGTTGTATCCTTACAGCCTTCAAACTCACAGTCTCATCCTAAGTTGTATCCTCACAGCCTTCAAACTCACAGTCTCATCCTAAGTTGTATCCTTACAGCCTTCAAACTCACAGTCTCATCCTAAGCTGTATCCTCACAGCCTTCAAACTCACAGTCTCATCCTAGACTGTATCCTCACAGCCTTCAAACTCACAGTCTCATCCTAAGCTGTATCCTCACAGCCTTCAAACTCACAGTCTCATCCTAAGTTGTATCCTCACAGCCTTCAAACTCACAGTCTCATCCTAAGTTGTATCCTCACAGCCTTCAAACTCACAGTCTCATCCTAAGTTGTATCCTCACAGCCTTCAAACTCACAGTCTCATCCTAAGTTGTATCCTCACAGCCTTCAAACTCACAGTCTCATCCTAAGTTGTATCCTCACAGCCTTCAAACTCACAGTCTCATCCTAAGTTGTATCCTCACAGCCTTCAAACTCACAGTCTCATCCTAAGCTGTATCCTCACAGCCTTCAAACTCACAGTCTTATCCTAAGCTGTATCCTCACAGCCTTCAAACTCACAGTCTCATCCTAAGCTGTATCCTCACAGCCTTCAAACTCACAGTCTCATCCTAAGTTGTATCCTCACAGCCTTCAAACTCACAGTCTCATCCTAAGTTGTATCCTCACAGCCTTCAAACTCACAGTCTCATCCTAAGTTGTATCCTCACAGCCTTCAAACTCACAGTCTCATCCTAAGTTGTATCCTCACAGCCTTCAAACTCACAGTCTCATCCTAAGTTGTATCCTTACAGCCTTCAAACTCACAGTCTCATCCTAAGTTGTATCCTCACAGCCTTCAAACTCACAGTCTCATCCTAAGTTGTATCCTTACAGCCTTCAAACTCACAGTCTCATCCTAAGTTGTATCCTTACAGCCTTCAAACTCACAGTCTCATCCTAAGTTGTATCCTTACAGCCTTCAAACTTACAGTCTCATCCTAAGTTGTATCCTTACAGCTTTCAAACTCACAGTCTCATCCTAAGTTGTATCCTCACAGCTTTCAAACTCACAGTCTCATCCTAAGCTGTATCCTCACAGCCTTCAAACTCACAGTCTCATCCTAAGTTGTATCCTCACAGCCTTCAAACTCACAGTCTCATCCTAAGTTGTATCCTCACAGCCTTCAAACTCACAGTCTCATCCTAAGTTGTATTCTCACAGCCTTCAAACTCACAGTCTCATCCTAAGTTGTATCCTCACAGCCTTCAAACTCACAGTCTCATCCTAAGTTGTATCCTTACAGCCTTCAAACTCACAGTCTCATCCTAAGTTGTATCCTCACAGCCTTCAAACTCACAGTCTCATCCTAAGTTGTATCCTTACAGCCTTCAAACTCACAGTCTCATCCTAAGTTGTATCCTTACAGCCTTCAAACTCACAGTCTCATCCTAAGTTGTATCCTTACAGCCTTCAAACTCACAGTCTCATCCTAAGTTGTATCCTTACAGCTTTCAAACTCACAGTCTCATCCTAAGTTGTATCCTCACAGCTTTCAAACTCACAGTCTCATCCTAAGCTGTATCCTCACAGCCTTCAAACTCACAGTCTCATCCTAAGTTGTATCCTCACAGCCTTCAAACTCACAGTCTCATCCTAAGCTGTATCCTCACAGCCTTCAAACTCACAGTCTCATCCTAAGCTGTATCCTCACAGCCTTCAAACTCACAGTCTCATCCTAAGCTGTATCCTCACAGCCTTCAAACTCACAGTCTCATCCTAAGCTGTATCCTCACAGCCTTCAAACTCACAGTCTCATCCTAGACTGTATCCTCACAGCCTTCAAACTCACAGTCTCATCCTAGACTGTATCCTCACAGCCTTCAAACTCACAGTCTCATCCTAAGTTGTATCCTTACAGCCTTCAAACTCATAGTCTCATCCTAAGCTGTATCCTCACAGCCTTCAAACTCACAGTCTCATCCTAAGCTGTATCCTCACAGCCTTCAAACTCACAGTCTCATCCTAAAGTGTATCCTCACAGCCTTCAAACTCACAGTCTCATCCTAAGTTGTATCCTCACAGCTTTCAAACTCACAGTCTCATCCTAAGCTGTATCCTCACAGCCTTCAAAATCACAGTCTCATCCTAAGTTGTATCCTTACAGCCTTCAAACTCACAGTCTCATCCTAAGTTGTATCCTTACAGCCTTCAAACTCACAGTCTCATCCTAAGTTGTATCCTCACAGCCTTCAAACTCACAGTCTCATCCTAAGTTGTATCCTTACAGCCTTCAAACTCACAGTCTCATCCTAAGCTGTATCCTCACAGCCTTCAAACTCACAGTCTCATCCTAGACTGTATCCTCACAGCCTTCAAACTCACAGTCTCATCCTAAGCTGTATCCTCACAGCCTTCAAACTCACAGTCTCATCCTAAGTTGTATCCTCACAGCCTTCAAACTCACAGTCTTATCCTAAGTTGTATCCTCACAGCCTTCAAACTCACAGTCTCATCCTAAGTTGTATCCTCACAGCCTTCAAACTCACAGTCTCATCCTAAGTTGTATCCTCACAGCCTTCAAACTCACAGTCTCATCCTAAGTTGTATCCTCACAGCCTTCAAACTCACAGTCTCATCCTAAGTTGTATCCTCACAGCCTTCAAACTCACAGTCTCATCCTAAGCTGTATCCTCACAGCCTTCAAACTCACAGTCTTATCCTAAGCTGTATCCTCACAGCCTTCAAACTCACAGTCTCATCCTAAGCTGTATCCTCACAGCCTTCAAACTCACAGTCTCATCCTAAGTTGTATCCTCACAGCCTTCAAACTCACAGTCTCATCCTAAGTTGTATCCTCACAGCCTTCAAACTCACAGTCTCATCCTAAGTTGTATCCTCACAGCCTTCAAACTCACAGTCTCATCCTAAGTTGTATCCTCACAGCCTTCAAACTCACAGTCTCATCCTAAGTTGTATCCTTACAGCCTTCAAACTCACAGTCTTATCCTAAGCTGTATCCTCACAGCCTTCAAACTCACAGTCTCATCCTAAGTTGTATCCTCACAGCCTTCAAACTCACAGTCTCATCCTAAGTTGTATCCTCACAGCCTTCAAACTCACAGTCTCATCCTAAGTTGTATCCTCACAGCCTTCAAACTCACAGTCTCATCCTAAGTTGTATCCTCACAGCCTTCAAACTTACAGTCTCATCCTAAGCTGTATCCTCACAGCCTTCAAACTCACAGTCTCATCCTAAGCTGTATCCTCACAGCCTTCAAACTCACAGTCTCATCCTAAGCTGTATCCTCACAGCCTTCAAACTTACAGTCTCATCCTAAGTTGTATCCTCACAGCCTTCAAACTCACAGTCTCATCCTAAGCTGTATCCTCACAGCCTTCAAACTCACAGTCTCATCCTAAGCTGTATCCTCACAGCCTTCAAACTCACAGTCTCATCCTAAGCTGTATCCTCACAGCCTTCAAACTCACAGTCTCATCCTAAGCTGTATCCTCACAGCCTTCAAACTCACAGTCTCATTCTAAGCTGTATCCTCACAGCCTTCAAACTCACAGTCTCATCCTAAGCTGTATCCTCACAGCCTTCAAACTCACAGTCTCATCCTAAGTTGTATCCTCACAGCCTTCAAACTCACAGTCTCATCCTAAGCTGTATCCTCACAGCCTTCAAACTCACAGTCTCATCCTAAGCTGTATCCTCACAGCCTTCAAACTCACAGTCTCATCCTAAGCTGTATCCTCACAGCCTTCAAACTCACAGTCTCATCCTAAGCTGTATCCTCACAGCCTTCAAACTCACAGTCTCATCCTAAGCTGTATCCTCACAGCCTTCAAACTCACAGTCTCATCCTAAGTTGTATCCTCACAGCCTTCAAACTCAAAGTCTCATCCTAAGTTGTATCCTCACAGCTTTCAAACTCACAGTCTCATCCTAAGCTGTATCCTCACAGCCTTCAAACTCACAGTCTCATCCTAAGTTGTATCCTTTCAGCCTTCAAACTCACAGTCTCATCCTAAGTTGTATCCTTACAGCCTTCAAACTCACAGTCTTATCCTAAGTTGTATCCTCACAGCCTTCAAACTCACAGTCTCATCCTAAGTTGTATCCTTACAGCCTTCAAACTCACAGTCTCATCCTAAGTTGTATCCTTACAGCCTTCAAACTCACAGTCTCATCCTAAGTTGTATCCTTACAGCCTTCAAACTCACAGTCTCATCCTAAGTTGTATCCTCACAGCTTTCAAACTCACAGTCTCATCCTAAGTTGTATCCTCGCAGCCTTCAAACTCACAGTCTCATCCTAAGTTGTATCCTCACAGCCTTCAAACTCACAGTCTCATCCTAAGTTGTATCCTCACAGCCTTCAAACTCACAGTCTCATCCTAAGTTGTATCCTCACAGCCTTCAAACTCACAGTCTCATCCTAAGTTGTATCCTTACAGCCTTCAAACTCAAAGTCTCATCCTAAGTTGTATCCTTACAGCCTTCAAACTCACAGTCTCATCCTAAGTTGTATCCTCACAGCCTTCAAACTCACAGTCTCATCCTAAGTTGTATCCTTACAGCCTTCAAACTCACAGTCTCATCCTAAGTTGTATCCTTACAGCCTTCAAACTCACAGTCTCATCCTAAGTTGTATCCTCACAGCTTTCAAACTCACAGTCTCATCCTAAGTTGTATCCTTACAGCCTTCAAACTCAGTCTCATCCTAAGCTGTATCCTCACAGCCTTCAAACTCACAGTCTCATCCTAAGTTGTATCCTTACAGCCTTCAAACTCACAGTCTCATCCTAAGTTGTATCCTTACAGCCTTCAAACTCACAGTCTCATCCTAAGCTGTATCCTCACAGCCTTCAAACTCAGTCTCATCCTAAGCTGTATCCTCACAGCCTTCAAACTCACAGTCTCATCCTAAGCTGTATCCTCACAGCCTTCAAACTCACAGTCTCATCCTAAGTTGTATCCTCACAGCCTTCAAACTCACAGTCTCATCCTAAGTTGTATCCTTACAGCCTTCAAACTCACAGTCTCATCCTAAGCTGTATCCTCACAGCCTTCAAACTCACAGTCTCATCCTAAGCTGTATCCTCACAGCCTTCAAACTCACAGTCTCATCCTAAGCTGTATCCTCACAGCCTTCAAACTCACAGTCTCATCCTAAGCTGTATCCTCACAGCCTTCAAACTCACAGTCTCATCCTAAGCTGTATCCTCACAGCCTTCAAACTCACAGTCTCATCCTAAGCTGTATCCTCACAGCCTTCAAACTCACAGTCTCATCCTAAGCTGTATCCTCACAGCCTTCAAACTCACAGTCTCATCCTAAGCTGTATCCTCACAGCCTTCAAACTCACAGTCTCATCCTAAGCTGTATCCTCACAGCATTCAAACTTACAGTTCGTCTTATCCTAGACTGTATCCTCACAGCCTTCCGATTACACTTTAAGGACTTCACAGATTTCAAGTGTTCACATTATCTCAGAGTGGGATCTAAGGAGTCCTATCTTTCAACCACTCTCCTGCCCCAACCCATTTTAAGCACACTATTGTGCAAGACAAAGTTGTCCCCCGTTCCAGTGGTTGATCAACCAAGCATTTCAGAAATTATTCTTCCAAAGAGAAATCCATTTAGCATATTAAAAACCTATCAATTATCTATTAAAACGTACAATTTTGATAATAACTATTCCTTTAGTTAATATCATATACTATATGTAATATATAGTCTATGGTTAATATTCATCTTCGTTCTATTTTTTTATGTAGTAGGGTTCAGACGAGTAATCTTACATAAGACATGAACCGCGCAGTGGTTTCCAGATCAACCTGTTATAGTTTTCGTTCTATAGGGGCAGGGCATAGGCAAAGTGGCCAGCGGCCTAGTCCTCCAATTTGTAGTTGGCCTCGATTAGGACTAAAAAAACACTCCCAATAGAGTACGCAGCTTTGAAATACATAATCGTTATTCTCTGGTGATGCTTTACAAGGGGCTAGTTTCGCTCTTCACGACTTTAAGCTTCCGGAACATATGTTGTCTTATTCTGTTGTGAGTGCTTCTAAGACGAAACATTATCCGTTGTTCGTGCTGTACAGCTTGCAACAGGCCTCGCTTCTCTTGAAATGTGGCTGAGAGCTGGTCCATTTCTCGTTTATTCTACTCTGTTTTTTTCATCATATTGTATAGTATTATACTATAGTAGTTTATTTCATATTATAATTGCTGTCATTGTTATTCATGTATAGATCCTATAGAAAGCGTCTTAGTCTTATATCTTTTTGTGGACCTAACGGAGGGGAGGAGTACCTTGGAGGTTTCCGTGTGAGGCGCTCGGCCTCAGTCAACTATTAATTAAAAACTCCTTAATCGCATATTCTGAGTGTTTAGCTGAACACTTTGCTTTTTTTTTTAGAGAGATTAATTCACGTGGTGGCCTACTAGTTAACTATTTTAGTAGTTCTTGGAACACCTATTCACTAGGAGCACTAGGATTCCGCGGAACACAGTTTGTGAAACACTGAAATAAGTCTTTCTGGTCTTTTTTTTTAAAGATTTTTAAAAGCTTATATCAAATCACTCTTCCTGTTTGTCTGTCTGTCTGTCTGAATGGTAAAAAGTTTGTAAGCGTTATTTCTCAAACATCCAATCTCGGATTAAGCTGATATTTTTTCACTATTATTTCTTTTATCTGACAACCCAAGAATCATAAAAAATAATTAACCAATAAGTTAATTAACTGTTGGAAATTAATTATTTTGTTTGGTATCTTGGACAAGCGAAAGAAATTGTATTTGACAGATGTGGTGGTTTAAGCTTTATTAGTGCCTTTGGAAACTTTTTAACCCTAAGGGAATTTTTTTTATGCAATTAAAAAACGCTAATGTAAACATTCACAAAATACCCCCTCACCCTTTCACAACTGGTCCAAACACGTGATAGGATCATAGCGCATTGAGAAAACTAAAAGCTAAACAAAAACAAATGGTAAAAATATTTCTAATCGCACACATTCATTACGTCTGGGTCGATAGGGCACATGACTGATCCAATTACAATTTTTACAATTATAATGAATCTATTTTTTAAAATATTTTTCTTGTTTTATAGATCTAACCCTTTCCCCTTAGTTACAAAAGTTTGCCAACCTTGACATAATGCCCTAGGGCATACCATAACGTTGAAGCTTTCTGTGACGTGATAAGATTTCGGCATGGCCAGGTGACAGTGATCTGATTAAAAGAGGATTAGTTCAACCGAACGTAGTAGTAATAATAATAACTAATCGACCGGCGGTGCAGCATACGCCGCTATTTTGCATGGCCGGTCTTAGGCCACTGCAACCTGTGCGACCGCAGTGGCCGTCACTTTCAAAGGATCCGCACTTTCACAGGACCCGCGCTAATTCAAGGTGTATAAATTATTAAATTAAACCATTTTAAAACTTAAAACAGATTCCCTCCAGTCGATTTACCAGGAGCTCCTGGAAATCTCCCGAAATTGTGTAATCATGTGAAAGAAACTTCTTGCGCCTCAAACTAATGAAGAATTACTTGAGGTCAACAATTCTCAAAGATAGATTAAAACATTTGGTAATTCTTGCTATTGAGCGTGATCTATGTAGGAAACAGAATTATTATGATATATTGTATGACTTTGCTACACGCAAGGCTCGTAAAGTAATTCTGTCCGTAGTAAAGAATGTATAAAATGCATAGACGAATTTATTTTCCAATACAAACTCTTAAATTTTACTTATTGTCCGCTTCACTACCCAAACTTGGCCCCCCGAAATCCGTTTCGAATAGCTTAAGTTATTTCGTGGGATTACTATCGGCAGAAATAAAAGAGTGATCTTTCCTTTACTTCTTGCTTCTCGTCCAAACTCTTGAGGGAAGAAGATAAATATATATATATATATATATTGATAGTAATAATAATAAATAATAATCTTTATTATTTACGAGGAGATTTTTCTTATAACTTGTGCATTACACAAAACAAAACATTAAAACTATTGAAAACGAAGTATACGAGCACACCATAGAACAACTGAGCACACCTTCGCACACCTGGGCACACCTGACTTACTCAAAAGTTACATGTGTAATGTCAATCTGACATCAAATCTAAATTTCTTGTGCATGAGCAGCTTTGAAATTGTTGAATCATTGCCCCTGGGGTAACTTAGTCAGAAGTGGTTAATTTAATTTATTATAGATGTAGACTTAAATGTAGATTTTTTACTTTTAAAAATTCACGTTCAATACAAAACTGGCTACAAACTATAGACAAGAATTGGACAAAAAAAATAAGAGCTTAATAGTAAATAGAACAAGGAAGATGAGTTTACATAATAAAACATAATCCATACAGGTGTAACCGGTGGGTAAAACCTTCTTTAAAGTTTTAATACAAGTAGAAAAAAAAAGTGTGATAGTTTTAATTCGTTATTTTAATGTGTCAATTATGAGGAGAAGAGAGGGAAGTATCTCTATTCATAATCTGAAAAGCTTAACATTGTATCCTGAAACAAAAGTAATAGAAAGAAATACTCATCGGATTGTAAGCTACATACACACTAAACTCTCGTACACGTTACTTTTCCCATACCAAGTCTTACATGAAGTTGAAATGGTGCACAATTATTATCTAATACCTAAAAAAATCAATACAACTGCGAATGCATTAACATATGAAATGTATTAATACAACATTCAATCCTTGCTGCTAGAAATAAAGCGTGTCTGAACATTTTGGAGAATTCCAGAGTTTCCAGTGACAGTCCCAGCTGTAATCTACATCAGTGCTGTGAGGGTCCATGAGACGATCAAAAGGGGTCTCCAGAAATATGAAAATTGTATACAATTCAAATTAAACGACAGTGAATCCGATCAGAAAACTTGAATTATCAACTCGTCCATCATTCCTGTTTGAAATGTCCATTAGGTTCTATTCTATGATGACATAAATCGAAGACTTGAAGACATTCTTCACTTGAATACACCCGTCTGGGTGTTGAGTCCTTTGTGCGCGTGAATATACTCACTTGAAATATCGACAATCGAAAAACTTAAACCAATATTAATCAAGGATACCACACATTCAGCATTACGGGTCATTGTAAAGAAGTTCCTTATTCTTGTTTGGTACAACATGGATTCCTTGGCGTAATGAACCTCATCACACATAAAAGAAACCGACTCGAAATTTGTGCTCTGTGAGCCGGGCATAAATACACACATACAATCTGATGAACCTCATCCATTATAACACTTGGACACTAGGAACTAAATTATCTTCAACTCTGAAGGAACTTGCGAAACATGTCAAACATTTTACACACTATTAAGCAGGAAGATAAACACAGTATTTAGCCGCTAGATGAATACAGTGTTTAACAGGTAGTCGCTAGATGAATACAGTGTTTAACAGGTACTTGAACGCTCTGCGTTAAACATACCAATAGATAAAAAAGTAAAGTTCCCCTTTCAGACTTTGTGGTCTATAGGTTAGATGATATAAAGGTCATCTGGTTCTGTGACCTACTGTTAAAAGGGTTAGCACAACTACCTACCACTTTTACTTTTCCACAACTAATGTCAAGTACCCATTAGAGCTGGACTCAGAGGCGCCCAAAGATCCCAAAATTAAAAATCCCAGTCTTCACAGGGATTCAAACCCGGAAGCCAAGCGGTTTACCACTCAGCCACCGCGCCTCCATAACAATAGATGAGCGCGCTGTATTTAACAGGAAGATGACAGCTAATTTAGAAGAGAGTACCCAGGTGAACACAGAACTGAACACACGTAGATGAACACAGTGTTTAGAAGACATTTAAACACAGTATGCATACTGAATATTAGAATATACGAGAATATACGAATTGGTTGTTATACAGATAAGACGAACTTTTTATAGTTCAGTTTTTTATTGAAAATTTCAGAACTCCACGGAATAAATATTGATTTTCACTTCTGTGTGCCATTGTTACTCAGTTATTGATTTTGTTTAGTCTAACCGCTTATAATGAAGCTATCGAACATTAATACACGTGAGCTGATTAAAGCTTTTTTCCTAATATGTACGCATGTGTAAATAATCATTAACTTATTTTCTTACAATGATCATCTAGTCCAGCGGTTCTCAACCTGTGCATCGCGATCCCATTCGGCGTCGAATTATAATTTGCCAGGGATCTTATCTTATAAATTACAGACGTTACTTCAACAAAAGAGGAGCTTAACGTCCTGTGCGTTTTTGAATATAAGTATTTACTCACTTGTTCAGGTTAATAATAGAATTAAACAAAGTCTTTCTTTGTTTCTAGCTGATTCAGGCAAAACATTTCATGCTCCACTCGGTCCGTTTGGATCTTGGATAGCAGATTACTTATTTGAATATTTCCTAGCATATTAAATTAGAAGTGTGCATTTACCTTTGTGCCTCTCTGAGTAGTTTAGTAGGTTGTATTTTTGTTATCTGGAATGGCTCTAGTATTATGGATTTTACAAATGGTGTTATGTATTTCATTTATGACCTCACCTCATTTTGTATCTATTCAAATTTAAAATGTTTTTTTTTCAGACAAGTTTTTTTTTATATGTCTCCGTATTTATAAAGGTTGTCATGTAAGGTGCGGGCGGATTGATGTGCCAGGCTTAGGCTTGCATGGCTTCCCCCCACCCTCACGACTTCTCCCAGTTTTGCATAGTGTGTGTAACATACAAACTGCTCATTTAGACACTTCGTTTCATTTCTTTATCCCAGTTCTTCTTATCTCCCCTACACACACCCTCCTTCCCTCCCCCCTTTTTTATTTTGTCTTTCTGAAAATGTTAGCAACAGCATAAGAAGAAGAAAGAACGCATTGAATTTGTCTTCAAAAGAGATTTTAGCCGTGGGAAAAAAAACTTCCGCTAGAGAGTTCGCATTGGTCGTCACATGATTTTAGTAACACAAAAAGTTTAGCCCCCCTTGAGAATTCTTGGCGAAATGTTTTCTCTTAATTCATTGGGGCTCGAACTGGAAGAGACAAAAAATTAAAAGGTGCGGGGGGGGCGTTTTTATATTTACACCAAGTGTTATTGAAGTGTTATATATTTATGAGAGAGAATGACAGAGAGAAAGAGAGAGAGAGAGAGAGAAAGAGTAAATGCGAAAGCTCTAAAAAAATATGTTCTTAATAAACTACTATAAACATGAAAGATTGTATCACAATGGAAGAGATTAAGGCGATGATTAGTTGGGTGATCGGAACACGATGACCTGCAAATTACTGTCAACAAAGCGCAAACTTAAACTCTATCGCCTTATCACAAGGTCCTCAGGGCTCTCGCTAAAATCTGACTTCCGACACATTTGACCAGGAGAAAGAAGAAGGGACAGACGGTGTAAGACCGTAAGAGAATGGACGGACCAGGCCTTGAAAGAGATTCTATCAGAGAGGAATGGAGAAAGACGGTAAACAGATCTTGTGTGGTGCCCCAATGGTCCTACAGATAAGTGACTAAGGGATAAGGGAAGTTGTGAAGGTGAAACAATCGCGATAGTTCTTTGTTTTGTTTGACATGTTTCGTATGTTGCTTCAACGATTGAAGATGGTTACATCCTAACCCTAACCCTAACCTATTGCATGACGGGAGAAGAGGGACGGCGGGCTGGGTTCGAACCCTGAACCATCGAGTTGACAGTGCAAAGCGCATATCTTACGTCATTCACTAACCCGTTACCGTCATCAAATACGAAAACACAGAGGCAGAGCCTTGCACTTTTGAATCAAAGGACATGCGCCTAGAGATTAGTGACTAATAGATAAGGGAAGTTGTGAAGGTGAAACAATCGCAACAGTTCTTTGTTTTGTTTGACATGTTTCGTATGTTGCTTAACCCTAACCTATTGCCTAGAGAGATGCGCCTAAAGAGATGTGCCTAGAGAGATGCGCCTAAAGAGATGCGCCTAGAGAGTTGCGCCTAAAGAGATGCGCCTAGAGAGATGCACCTAGAGAGATGCGCCTAGAGAGATGCGCCTAGTGAGATGCGCCTAGAGAGATGCGCCTAGTGAGATGCAACTAGAGAGATGCGCCTAGAGAGATGTAACTAGAAAGATGCGCCTAAAGAGATGCGACTTGAGGTCATACATTACGTCACATCCTCTTCACAAAAGTCTCTTATGCAGGACGCTACACCAGCGCCAACTCCTTAAGTCAATAATGTCCTTAACCGGACCGTGACGTGGTCCCGCCCTTTTAAACTCCTGCCCACAATACCTATTGAAACCACAGATTTCCCCATAGACTTAATCCCACACAGACTTTCTCAAAGAATCCCACACAGACTCCTCCATAGGCTCCCCCATAGACTCCCCCATAGGCTCCCCCCCTCACAGACTATCTCACAGACATTCCCATAGACTTCCCCCACAGACCCCTCCATAGAGGAACATCTTCTTTGGAATCGATAATATTGGTGCTGCAGCTGCAAAGCCTGTGACAGAAATGTGGCCAGCATACCGAATAGGTTTTGTCTTAAATTAACAGACAGCAATATTAACACGTCGTAGACCAATCGTGTGTAGAATGAAGTAATCGAGCATAGAGTTGGCCTAGTTACCAAAACGAGGCCAATAAAACTGTTTATATACATTCCTCTTATATCATTCACGGGCAACAACAATAACAGCAAAATACACAATGAAAATAGAACGACCTGAAAGTACAGACATATAGCATAAATACAACAACGATACTTACCAAAAAATGTACTATTTGGTATCAGCTAACATTCTTTGGAGTAGTGACGTAGTTAACAACTAAGAATGTCCAATGTGCTTTGTTAGTTTTTTGTTTTGTTTTTTCATGTATTCCCTCTTTGAGCCCGTCTCGTCTCTTAATGTCTTTATTTGTTCTCTTCCTGGAGCGTATCGTTCTTAGAAAAAAATTACCTTTTTGAATTAACCGGAATTATTGGAACAATGTGTAAATAAAGGTTACATGAGCGTGATATTAATTGAGCTCCTGAACCTTTATTTTAGCGGGTGTAAGTGATCGCAGTGGATCAAGCTTTGCAAGTTTTGTTTGAATCAAGATTTACAAGACAGTTTTGTATGAATCAAGCCTTACAAGACAGTTTTGTATGGATCAAGCCTTACAAGACAGTTTTGTATGAATCAAGCCTTACAAGACAGTTTTGTATGAATCAAGCCTTACAAGACAGTTTTGTATGGATCAAGCCTTACAAGACAGTTTTGATGGATCAAGCCTTACAAGACAGTTTTGTTTGGATCAAGCTTTACAGGACAGTTTTGTATGAATCAAGCCTTACAAGACAGTTTTGTATGAATCAAGCCTTACAAGACAGTTTTGTATGGATCAAGCCTTACAAGACAGTTTTGTATGAATCAAGCCTTACAAGACAGTTTTGTATGGATCAAGCCTTACAAGACAGTTTTGATGGATCAAGCCTTACAAGACAGTTTTGTTTGGATCAAGCTTTCCAAGACAGTTTTGTATAAATCAAGCTTTACAAGACAGTTTTGTATGGAGGAACTCAGGACTACGTTTGTTAATAGTTTGTAGTTCATGTCTTATGATATTGGTGTTGAAATTATCCAAACCTTCCTTTTTACGTGTACTGCTATTAATAAACAGCCTACCAATGGGTGGACCCATAGGGGACCATATGAGTTTGTGAGCAAACACAACCTCCTTATAGTTTTTACTCATTATTTTTAATTGACAAATTATTGTCTATCCAGGTGCCATGTTAAGTCGGACATTATGTGTGAGTCTTACGTTGAACATGGGCCAAAGAAACAAATAGTTGAGATACAAAATGAAATGAACCCTTTCAGACCTTGCGTTCCATTGGGCAGATGATGTAAATGTCATCTTTTTATGTCGCTCACGGTTAACAACGGGGGCTACAACAACGCCCTACTGCCTTTACTTTTTCCCAGCCATATGGCTAGTACCCGTTTAGAGTTGGGTGGACTCTGTGGCGCCCTTAAAATTCCGATAATCAAAATAGCAGTCTTTACCGAGACTCAAGCCCGAGTTCCGTTGGTTCGGAAGCCAAGCGCCTGACCACATAGTTATAACAAGCGAAATCTACAAACTAGTTTTTAAAAAAAAGGAAGCTTACTAAAGAGGAACAACTCCACATTTTTCGATATCAATTCAAATAACTAATCCCCATTAATTAACAGACTAATTAGTTGTTTTTATTTATTTATTCGTGTTTTGTTAGGTACAATTAGTAGTTGTGTCAACTTGATCCGAGACTGGATGTAGGAGAAGTAATAACGTGTGCAAACATTGTCCCAGAAAGACAGACAGTGTACTGATATAACAACCAATGAATTGATTAATCACACTTTGTCTACAATTTAATGATAAGATCACCAAGTAGTCAATGTGACTCTCAGTGTGTTTACAAGTGCATGTCACAAAGGCTGAGTCTGACATTGGAACTTCAATAAATATGACCAACAAGAGACAACTCTAAGTCCATGACTAGCGTGGAAGGTATAGAATAGGCATGCGCACACGATACAAAGAAAAACAAGAACAAAACAATCGAAAAACTAACCTCCCCGCCCCTTTACACACACAAATATTCGTTCTGGGAACACAGGTACAGCATTGTTGTTAATTTAATTGGCAACTTGATTGACTTGAGTTGCCACATATAATTCAAACTTTAACAATTATGCATATCACAAATCATGGCAGGGCTTAATTTCGAGGGGTTCATTTGACCTCAGGTTGAAAGATTGGCCACGGCTAATAAGTGAAGGTGAGATCCTGGTCGACATGGTGCACGTGAATGGTAGTGGGGGTAGATGGAGTATATTAGTGTATTTTGATTGAGCAGGTGATAAGGAGTTGGGGGGGGGGGGGGCGGGGGTTAGAGTGTATTTCAAGAATTTATCTAGAGAGATGGTCAGTCCTTTGTATGAGAGCGGAAGGGTTTTGCCTGAGTCTGAATTGTGCGGTGGAGGACTATCTAAACAAAAAGTTCCCCTTTCAGACCTTGTGGTCTATAGAGCACACGATGTAAAGGACTATCTAACTATCTAATGAGCATACTTAAATTGAATGTACATATCTTCAGTAGTTGAACAAATTGATTAACTATCTGATCCAGTTGAGTCTTGAAGAGTATGCTAGTGCGAGATAGATGTTCCTGTCTTCCTGTTGGCCATTAACTGGACCAGGGGGTGGAGTTAATCGCCAATGATCCAACCCCCTAGATAACGCCCCATGTTACAACCACCTAATCCAATGATTTGTGGGCACTGCAGACAAAGCCAAGACGGACAAGAGACAGCGGCTCATGGACCCAACATTTCTTGTGTTGATCTCTCTCTTCTATTAACTCTTCTTTTTTACTTGCACATTTTAGTCCATTTCTTTTTCTGATACTCAAACTAGAGAGAGAAAAAAAGGTTTACTTTTCAAGAAATTAGTTGATACTTAACATCTTACTTATTTACCAGCCCTATGGGGATACCTCCGAGTTTATTGAAAACACAAACTTTGTAAACTTTTTTTTAGTCAATCAGATCTTTGCGGTATCAGTAAATGTTAAGTGTGTGAGTGTGTATATATATGCTTGTAAACAATGCTTGTAAAATGCTTTACATGTTTCGGATGTTCCTTCAGAGCTGAAGATAATTTACTTCCTAGTCCAAACCTCCCGCAGGATGAGCGGGCAGGGTTTGAACCCGGGACCATCGATAAATCCAAACCACAGTCCAGCGCGCAAACCGCACGACCAGGCAGTGTTTGTGTTTGTGCGCCCTCATGTTTTTGGTGTAACTATGCGTAAAATTACGGTAGATATTTTATTTGTAATAGTTGAATAGATTCTGATGTAGCCACGAGGAAGTCTGCCATTGTTTCATTGTGTTTCTTACATATGCATTAAACTCATAAAGTTGTGCATATTGTTCACACACGTTTTATTCATTTTTGTTTTTAAAAAATTGAGTTCAAGTTTCTAAGTTTGACATTAACAAAGTAAAAAGCTTCTAACGGTTTAGTTGTCTGCAGATACAACACAACGGCCGAGTATCAACAAGAAAACTTAATGTTGACATTCCTGTCTTTATGATATCGAAGACCCTTGGGATAATGAAACTGTTGAAATTTAAAGTGATCCAGAACTTTTCAGTGGATGAGGCAAAAATGTATATAAGCACGCATAGTACACAAAAAATAATTTTAAACCAAGCTTATTTTAAGTGTATCAATTAGTTGGGATCAGTCATGTACTTAAATTTGTAATAACCCTCAGAGGACAATCCATAAAGGGGACTGACTCATCTTATACCACCACTTCATTCAAGTGCTATTTCTGTCCCTTGTTTGAGATACCAGACATAGTAATTTATAAAAGATAGTTAATTTTTTATAGGTCAATTTTTTTAAATTGATTTTTATGGTGCCGTTTAAAAGAAATAATTGTGCTAAATTTCAGCTTGATCCGAAATTGGGTGTCGGAGAAATAATGTGTACAATGTTTTGATCAGACAGACAGACAGAGTTGATATGTTTTATTTTAAAAAAACACGATCGCCTCAATAGAGCCCTCCTCTGGATCATCTAGTCAAGTTGGAGCTAGACAGAACTACTGATAACTAGATGGTCAGATAAATTCGTAAAGTTATGTACTTTAATGTATAATTGTTGATACACATATAAAAAAAGAGACAGCTTGGATAGACATACATGCAAGTAAAGAATCAGTGTGTTAGTAAGTTGGTAGAATGAAGCTGGGTTAGTAGGTACAAAGGAACGTATAGGTTGACATATACCTTCATGCTTGTCATAAAACTTGATCAATACATACCTTTTCTTAAGTTCCCTTGTTAATTCAATATTAATTTAGCTTTTCATAATGTTTTTTTTTCCTCAAATTTAAATGTGAAAGTCGAACGTAAACTATCACTCTCCACTCTATAAAGACAAATAAGATGATTATATCCGTCCAACAGATTTCTTGGCCCAAGTCTCAACTATTGCTACCTTCTTGATATTTGCACAAACTTGTGAGATCTGATTTAATCCGTGTCGTAGTTCAAGATCTTTTTGGGTTCAAAGTAGTTTCTTTCTTGTTTAAGTTCTGCGACTATGAATAGGGCCTTTTCTTTCTTCGGATTGGTTCATCTTTTTTTTTTAATGCCCAGACAATGAATCGGTTTGACTTTTGGTGACGAGACAACCCTCAGTGTCTAGCGTACATTGACAACAATGGCTGCTATTGAATAATATCTTAAAATATTCATTGATTGATAATTAGAGGTTTAAAGCCATGCTTAAGTCACTTGAAACTACAGGAATAGAACTATTACCATTATATGTCTTTAAAGTAAGTTTAAGTGGGATCAACTCACTGAACCGATTTTGTCTACAACAATTATAAAAGAAATAAATCCTTGATAATATTTTTTGTTTGAATTGCATGCTCTTACATTTATAAAGAAAACAAATTGTCAGTCCATTCGTCTAAGTGTAGCTAGGCAGCTTAGAGTGCTCTCTCATTGGAGTACCATTTAGGGAGATTAGTTACGTTTTATATATTGATTTGGGTTCAGTAGTGTCGAGCTCTTGGCAGAGGCGCCACTTGGGTGGGTGTCACACGGTGCGATTAGCTAATGGTGTCCCCCACCATCACCCTTTTCCCAAAAATAAACTTTACTATAAGATCCATCGTTGCCCTATTCACTTTCACAAAATAAGCTTTACTATAAGATCCATCGTTGCCCTACTTACTTTCACAAAATAAACTTTGCTATAAGATCCATCGTTGCCCTATTTACTTTCACAAAATAAACTTTACTATAAGATCCATCGTTGCCCTATTCACTTTCACAAAATAAACTTTACTATAAGATCCATCGTTGCCCTATTCACTTTCACAAAATAAACTTTGCTATATAATCCATCGTTGCCCTATTCACTTTCACAAAATAAACTTTGCTATAAGATCCATCGTTGCCCTATTCACTTTCACAAAATAAACTTTGCTATAAGATCCATCGTTGCCCTATTCAATTTCACAAAATAAACTTTGCTATCAGATCCATCGTTGCCCTATTCACTTTCACAAAATAAACTTTGCTATAAGATCCATCGTTGCCCTATTTACTTTCACAAAAAAAAATTTACTATAAGATCCATTGTTGCCCTATTTACTTTCACAAAATAAACTTTGCTATAAGATCCATCGTTGCCCTATTCACTTTAACAAAATAAACTTTACTATAAGATCCATCGTTGCCCTATTGACTTTGCTGAAACTAAAACGAGGACCTGGAGGTCATACTTGGGTCTGACCCCCTCTTCAAGCTCAGCATATTGGAAGTCTTTAGGGATTCATCCAACTGGCATGTGGCTGACATGTCCAAGCCAGCGTAGACTTGTCTGTGTCAGAAGAGCCCAGATGCTCTGTAAATTCGCCAGTTTCAGAACATCTTGGTTGGAGACATGATCCTCCCAGCAGATGCACATTATGCGTCACAGGCAACATAAGTGAAAGCTATTCAATCTGTGCTCTTGACGCATGCATGTCGCCCAGCCCTCACTGCCATACAGAAGAGTGCTCACAACATTGGCATTGTAGACTTAGATTTTGGTTGCCGAAGTCAATTTTGCATTTTCCCAAACGCGCCCAAGACTAAACTACAGTGATGCCAGCAAGCAAACATGAGAACTACAGGCATCAACGAAAGTATGTGGGAGGAGATAGACCAAAAGCGGACAGCATGAAGACAGACAGTGCGTGTTGGTACGAACCTCACCGAGAGCATAAGAAACGAAGCTGCCTTAGTCAAGAGAAAGAAAAAAAAACTGCCCTATTAACTAGCCCTAAATCAGATGCATATACATGCACGAACTGTGGCAAACTCTGCCGCTTCAGAATTGGCTTGATTATTCACTGCAGAGTCTACCTTGTCTCAAGACGAAACCAAAACTAGTAACTCGTGTTATGTTGTAAAATACGGACGTTACTTAAGAAAAATAAGAAGATTACGTCCTACGCGTCATGCAACTAGTCATGCATGTTAACCAATGAATTAAATTCTGCCAAGTCACTGGTTTTCCTGGATTGTTCAGACAAACCATTCCATGCTCTAATAGCTCAGACAACCCATTCCATGCTCTAATAGCTCAGACAACCCACTCCATGCTCTAATAGCGCTAGGGAAGAAGAAGCATTTGTGCAAATTGTCTTCCGAGACAGAAGGAGCCCTATATAATACAAGAACCAATTCTAGTCCTACGTCAACAAATGTCCAATGTGCGTTGGTTTGATTTCAATTGCTTTGCATCTGGAATTCCGTCCCCTCTGTGTTCCATGATGGATGTCACCCTGTGCAGTCCGCATCCCTCTTACCCCCTAGCGACGCCACTGGATCTAAATGGACCTACTCTCTGTATGCCATGAAGAGTTACGTAAAGCGAACTGTATCTTCAAGTTATATATTGATTCACTTCATAGTTTAGTTATTATTCAATAGTTTAAGAACTAGGAAGATAAGAAATAGTGTAAGTAGCAAAAGCGGCACTAACTGTCATGTTACTCAAGTTAGACTATGTAGACACACGGCACTAACTGTCAGGTTACTCTAAGGTAGACTATGTAGACACACGGCATTAACTGTCAGGTTACTCTAAGGTAGACTATGTAGACACACGGCATTAACTGTCAGGTTACTCTAAGGTAGACTATGTAGACACACGGCACTAACTGTCAGGTTACTCTAAGGTAGACTATGTAGACACACGGCATTAACTGTCAGGTTACTCTAAGGTAGACTATGTAGACACACGGCATTAACTGTCAGGTTACTCTAAGGTAGACTATGTAGACACACGGCACTAACTGTCAGGTTACTCTAAGGTAGCCTATGTAGACACACGGCACTAACTGTCAGGTTACTCTAAGGTAGACTATGTAGACACAAACAACACAAAACGTCTAGTGAAGTCAACAAAAACTGAATCACGTCCCTCCTAGAAAAAATTGTCAACAATTTCAGATGACTGCTGCACAGGTCATACCAACACACTTATTTTTTTTCTCTTCAGACTGGTGCTCGATCGTTTGGTTTAATGCTTCAGTGATTACCATTATAACAAGTTTTAGGTGACTATAGTAATGCAGACATGGTTATTTTTAGGGCACGTTGGATTTGGAACGGGATATTAACTACATTAGTTGTCGCCTATATTGTTTAGTTGTTTGATTGTTTTAGATTTTCTTCTGATATGCAATTCTGAACGATCTAGCCTTGGGTTTAACGATTTTTTGTGCCATCGCTCGATATGCTAAGGTATTGAACTGGTTTGCCTAACGATGGTGATTTTTGGAATAATCGAATACGATTTATCGGGATATTCGAATACGATTACTTTTTTACCTTCTGGTTGATAGATTTCTAACAAAAAATCTTTTTCCCTTATTCATTTTTAACTAGGGCAGTACAGGTAAAGTGGTTGATTAGTAGGTTGTTGTTTTGTTTTTAAATTGCAACATTTAGCAACAAGAGTATTGAGTTAGTTCAAAGTTGTTTCCCCAACCTTTTCTTTACGTACACGTCGTACATTCTGAGTATTTTTTAAAGCGAGATTCATTTCCCTGATCACTTACTAGTTAATTATTACAGTAGTTCGTGGAACATCTATTCAAGCCTCGCGGAACACTAGGGCTCTGCGAAACACAGTTTGGGAAACACTGCCTTAGAGGTTAAGTTTAGGCACTTGTTCTAATGTTCACAACAGTGTTGTATACTGTGGTCACTCTCTCTACTAGTTAATGTAACTGGAGATGTTGTGAAATTCTGAAATTAAAAATATCAAGAATCACTCCGGAATTTGAACAAGGGATGCTTGGTATAGGCAGTCTGGCACTTTTACTCCTCGGCCACCTCGTCTCGTCGGTTCTAAAAAATTAAATAGAAAAATGTTAAATAAAAATAATGTAAGAAAGCAAAGAGAGAAGGAGTGAGAGAGGTAGAGAAGGCATACCAGTGAGGGAGAAGCAGTGAGAGAGAAGCAGTGAGAGAGAAGCAGTGTGGGAGAAGCAGTGAGAGAGAAGCAGTGAGAGAGAAGCAGTGTGGGAGACGAAGTGAGAGAGATGCTGTGTGGGAAAAGAAGTGAGAGAGAAGCAGTGAGAGAGAAGCAGTGTGCGAGAAGCAGTGTGGAAGAAGCAGTGTGGGAGAAACAGTGTGGGAGAAGCAGTGAGGGAGAAGCAGTGTGGGAGAAGCAGTGAGGGAGAAGCAGTGAGGGAGAAGCAGTGAGCGAGAAGCAGTGAGGGAAAAGCAGTGAGGGAGAAGCATTGATTGAGAAGCAGTGAGGGAGAAGCAGTGATGGAGAAGCAGTGAGATAGAAGCAGTGAGGGAGAAGCAGTAAGAGAGAAGCAGTGAGGTAGAAGCATTGAGAGAGAAGCAGTGAGGGAGAAGCAGTGAGAGAGAATCAGTGAGGGAGAAGCAGTGAGAGAGAAGCAGTAAGAGAGAATCAGTGAGGGAGAAGCAATGAGGGAGAAGCAGTGAGAGAGAAGCAGTGTGCGAGAAGCAGTGTGGGAGAAGCAGTGTGGGAGAAACAGTGTGGGAGAAGCAGTGAAGGAGAAGCAGTGAGGGAGAAGCAGTGAGAGAGAAGCAGTGAGAGAGAAGCAGTGAGGGAGAAGCAGTGAGGGACAAGCAGTGATGGAGAAGCAGTGAGATAGAAGCAGTGAGAGAGAAGCAGTGAGGGAGAAGCATTGAGAGAGAAGCAGTGAGGGAGAAGCAGTGAGGGAGAAGCAGTTAGGGAGAAGCAGTGAGAGAGAAGCAGTGAGGGAGAAGCAGTGAGAGAGAAGCAGTGAGGGAGAAGCAGTGAGAGAAAAGCAGTGAGGGAGAAGCAGTGAATGATTAGCAGTGAGGTAGAAGCATTGAGAGAGAAGCAGTGAGGGAAAAGCAGTGAGAGAGAAGCAGTGAGAGAGAAGCAGTGAGGGAGAAGCAGTGAGAGAGAAGCAATGAGGTAGAAGCATTGAGAGAGAAGCAGTGAGGGAGAAGCAGTGAGAGAGTAGCAGTGAGAGAGAAGCAGTGAGGGAGAAGCAGTGAGGGAGAAGCAGTGAGGGAGAAGCAGTGAGGGAGAAGCAGTTAGGTAGAAGTAGTGAGAGAGAAGCAGTGAGGGAGAAGCAGTGAGAGAGAAGCAGTGAGGGAGAAGCAGTGAGGGAAAAGCAGTGAGGGAGAAGCATTGATGGAGAAGCAGTGAGGGACAAGCAGTGATGGAGAAGCAGTGAGATAGAAGCAGTGAGAGAGAAGCAGTGAGGGAGAAGCATTGAGAGAGAAGCAGTGAGGGAGAAGCAGTGAGGGAGAAGCAGTGAGGGAGAAGCAGTGAGGGAGAAGCAGTGAGGGAGAAGCAGTGAGGGAGAAGCAGTGAGGGAGAAGCAGTGAGGGAGAAGCAGTGAGGGAGAAGCAGTGAGAGAGAAGCAGTGAGAGAGAAGCAGTGAGGGAGAAGCAGTGAATGAGAAGCAGTGAGGTAGAAGCATTGAGAGAGAAGCAGTGAGGGAGAAGCAGTGAGAGAGAAGCAGTGAGGGAGAAGCAGTGAGAGAGAAGCAGTGAGGGAGAAGCAGTGAGAGAGAAGCAATGAGGTAGAAGCATTGAGAGAGAAGCAGTGAGGGAGAAGCAGTGAGAGAGTAGCAGTGAGAGAGAAGCAGTGAGGGAGAAGCATTGAGAGAGAAGCAGTGAGGGAGAAGCATTGAGAGAGAAGCAGTGAGAGAGAAGCAGTGAGGGAGAAGCAGTGTGGGAGAAGCAGTTAGGGAGAATCAGTGAGGGAGAAGCAGTGAGGGAAAAGCAGTGAGGGAGAAGCATTGAGAGAGAAGCAGTGAGAGAGAAGCAGTGAGGGAGAAGCAGTGAGGGAGAAGCAGTGAGAGAGAAGCAGTGAGAGAGACTCAGTAAGGGATAAGCATTGAGAGAGAAGCAGTGAGAGAAAAGCAGTGAGAGAGAAGCAGTGAGGGAGAAGCAGTGAGAGAGAAGCAGTGAAGGAGAAGCAGTGAGAGAGAAGCAGTGAGGGAGAAGCAGTGAGAGAGAAGCAATGAGGTAGAAGCATTGAGAGAGAAGCAGTGAGGGAGAAGCAGTGAGTGAGTAGCAGTGAGAGAGAAGCAGTGAGGGAGAAGCATTGAGAGAGAAGCAGTGAGGGAGAAGCAGTGAGGGAGAGGCAGTGAGAGAGAAGCAGTGAGGGAGAAGCATTGAGAGAGAAGCATTGAGGGAGAAGCAGTGAGAGAGAAGCAGTGAGGGAGAAGCAGTGAGAGAGAAGAAGTGAGGTAGAAGCATTGAGAGAGAAGCAGTGAGGGAGAAGCAGTGAGAGAGAAGCAGTGAGAGAGAAGCAGTGAGGGAGAAGCATTGAGAGAGAAGCAGTGAGGGAGAAGCAGTGAGAGAGAAGCAGTGAGAGAGAAGCAGTGAAGGAGAAGCAGTGTGGGAGAAGCAGTGAGAGAGAAGCAGTGAGGGAGAAGCAGTGAGGGAGATGCAGTGAGCGAGAAGCAGTGAGGGAGAAGCAGTGAGGGAGAAGCATTGAGAGAGAAGCAGTGAGAGAGAAGCAGTGAGGGAGAAGCAGTGAGGGAGAAGCAGTGAGAGAGAAGCAGTGAGAGAGAAGCAATGAGGGAGAAGCAGTGAGGGAGAAGCAGTGTGGGAGAAGCAGTGAGAGAGAAGCAGTGAGGGAGAAGCAGTGAGGGAGAAGCTGTGAGGGAGAAGCTGTGAGGGAGAAGCAGTGAGGGAGAAGCAGTGAGGGAGAAGCAGTGAGAGAGAAGCAGTGAGGGAGAAGCAGTGAGGGAGAAGCAGTGAGGGAGAAGCAGTGAGAGAGAAGCAGTGAGGGAGAAGCAGTGAGAGAGAAGCAGTGAGAGAGAAGCAGTGAGGGAGAAGCAGTGAGAGAGAAGCAGTGAGGGAGAAGCAGTGAGAGAGAAGCAGTGAGAGAGAAGCAGTGAGAGAGAAGCAGTGAGAGAGAAGCAGTGAGGGAGAAGCAGTGAGAGAGAAGCAGTGAGAGAGAAGCAGTGAGAGAGAAGCATTGAGAGAGAAGCAGTGAGGGAGAAGCAGTGAGAGAGAAGCAGTGAGAGAGAAGCAGTGAGGGAGAAGCAGTGAGGGAGAAGCAGTGTGGGAGAAGCAGTGAGAGAGAAGCAGTGAGGGAGAAGCAGTGAGGGAGAAGCAGTGAGAGAGAAGCAGTGAGAGAGAAGCAGTGAGAGAGAAGCAGTGAGGGAGAAGCAGTGAGAGAGAAGCAGTGAGAGAGAAGCAGTGAGGGAGAAGCAGTGAGGGAGATGCAGTGAGCGAGAAGCAGTGAGGGAGAAGCAGTGAGGGAGAAGCATTGAGAGAGAAGCAGTGAGAGAGAAGCAGTGAGAGAGAAGCAGTGAGAGAGAAGCAGTGAGAGAGAAGCAGTGAGAGAGAAGCAGTGAGAGAGAAGCAGTGAGAGAGAAGCAGTGAGAGAGAAGCAGTGAGAGAGAAGCAGTGAGAGAGAAGCAGTGAGAGAGAAGCAGTGAGAGAGAAGCAGTGAGAGAGAAGCATTGAGAGAGAAGCAGTGAGAGAGAAGCAGTGAGGGAGAAGCAGTGAGAGAGAAGCAGTGAGAGAGAAGCAGTGAGAGAGAAGCAGTGAGAGAGAAGCAGTGAGAGAGAAGCAGTGAGAGAGAAGCAGTGAGAGAGAAGCAGTGAGGGAGAAGCAGTGAGAGAGAAGCAGTGAGAGAGAAGCAGTGAGAGAGAAGCAGTGAGAGAGAAGCAGTGAGAGAGAAGCAGTGAGAGAAAAGCAGTGAGAGAGAAGCAGTGAGGGAGAAGCAGTGAGAGAGAAGCAGTGAAGGAGAAGCAGTGAGAGAGAAGCAGTGAGGGAGAAGCAGTGAGAGAGAAGCAATGAGGTAGAAGCATTGAGAGAGAAGCAGTGAGGGAGAAGCAGTGAGTGAGTAGCAGTGAGAGAGAAGCAGTGAGGGAGAAGCATTGAGAGAGAAGCAGTGAGGGAGAAGCAGTGAGGGAGAGGCAGTGAGAGAGAAGCAGTGAGGGAGAAGCATTGAGAGAGAAGCATTGAGGGAGAAGCAGTGAGAGAGAAGCAGTGAGGGAGAAGCAGTGAGAGAGAAGCAGTGAGGTAGAAGCATTGAGAGAGAAGCAGTGAGGGAGAAGCAGTGAGAGAGAAGCAGTGAGAGAGAAGCAGTGAGGGAGAAGCATTGAGAGAGAAGCAGTGAGAGAGAAGCAGTGAGAGAGAAGCAGTGAGAGAGAAGCAGTGAGAGAGAAGCAGTGAGAGAGAAGCAGTGAGAGAGAAGCAGTGAGAGAGAAGCAGTGAGAGAGAAGCAGTGAGAGAGAAGCAGTGAGAGAGAAGCAGTGAGAGAAAAAAAATGAAAGGGAGGAAGAAAGAGAAAAGGAGAGGGGGTGAAAGAGGTTGAGTTAAGAGTGTAGAGAGAATGAGAAAGAAAATGAATGTCATTATACCTAGTAAGGATTACAAAAGGGGTTTGTGTTATCACACCAACTCAGAGGCTGCGGCGTCGAATTCATCCATGGACCAGCTATATTCAATCCATGGTCTTGTTTTTATCGTTTAAAGTAATAAAAAAATTATTTGGCGTTATTTTCACTTAAAAGAAAACAGGACAACACTTCATCAATAACAAGACTCTTCTAACTATTCAGGAATAAAGATTCGAAATAGAGCTCCCATTAAAGCAGAGCTGCGTTAACTTAACCCCAAAGAACAAAGGGATAACTGTAGGCAAATATGTCAATCTACTACAAGAAGATATATATTGACTTGACTATAAAGTTTAGATCTAGACATTGTTTTAGAGGCAGCAATGTTACCAATGTTATAGAACTGTTATTTAACATCATGATCTAATTCTCCACATTGTTTGATTTCATTCCAAATTTAGTTGGCATGCAACGTAATAAAACAATGACTTTGAAACATCAGCATATGATGAAGTGTAACTGTTCCAAATTTAAATTTCAAGCTGCTTTCTATCATATTTTGATGAATTAATGACATAGTTTCGTTTTTTGGTCTCAATTTTTTGGAGACATTGTCTATACTCCGATTTAATACACACAAATTGAAATAATTTCTTTCCTATATGACATAAAAAGAGAATCTTGGTATCGCTGTTATCACTACATCCAGCTCTATACAACTAGATATTTTTTATTGTATTAATTTACAAAAATGTCAGTATACTAGATATATCTACATTTCTATATCTATATGGTTATCACTGGCGGATCCAGTGGGGGTGGTAGGGGCGATCGCCCCCCCCCCCACTCGGCCGACCCGCCCCCCCCCCCTCGAAGGGGGGGTGAAGAATTCACACAATTTGTATACGAATTTATTACTTATGTTAATAATATATACTAATTATTTATATTTCAAGCTATTTTTAGAATATTTCGACCCCTTTCTAGTATTTTGGCCAATTTGGTAGGGTCGGGAGGGGGCGATGGCATCAATCCGCCCCCCCCCCCCCACCATAAACTTTCGAGTGGGAGGGGGGCGGTCCTATTTATTTGTAGAAATCGCAGCTTGCTAACAGAATCAATTAAATATCTATATGATTAAAACTTGTTATTGGTATTTTAACCGGTCTTTATATTATGCCGTTCACCTGTTGGCCGATTGGAAGGGGAGGAGCGAATACCTCTACTGCCCTTCCCATCTAAACCCTTTGAGTGGGGGGGGCGGTTCTATTTTTATGGAGAAATCATAGTATGTGAACAAAATTAGTCGAATATCTATATAATATAAACAGGTGGAAGTGCGATAGATGCAATCACCTTCCCCCCATCGGACAAACCAATACTTTTTCTTTTTGTATTATAGTAAGAAATTACAAAATTTAAAAAATCTATCACTAATATAATTTATATATGCTATAAAGTAAATTCTTATATCGAGTCGCCCAACCCGTATTCTTTAATGCAAAATGCAATCATTAGCAGAGATTATAAAAAGCGAGGATTAATCGTTTTCATTTTACCGCCCTTCCCCTTTCCAGACAGAGTTTGTGTAATTTCACATGAATTTATCATAACTATTTTAAGAAAGACTTTGCTTTGGAAAAGTTATAATTCAAACGAAATTTTTCAATATAACAGTAACGGTTGAGATGAGTTCAAAAGCCAGATAATCTTTTCCTAGTCGACTTTTTCCAACCTTTACTCTATCTCATATTTTTCTAGTTAAATAAATTTAGGACACAATTTATGCTTGAATTTTATTGAATATTATTAATGGAATTTTCTTTTTCGGCGGCGATCCTCAAAGCCTTAATCTAAATATGTAGGGTATCTTATCTTTTCAAAGAACAAATCGGTTGCATTTGTAATGTATTAAGGGATTATAAATTCATATTAGAATATTTTTCCACATTATTCTAAAGGTCCTTTAAAATAGAATGAATAATGAGCTGTATGTCAGGAGAATGCGTTACTGCAGTGAAGAATGCCAGAAAACGCTTTTAGCGCGGGGCTTCTTATCTTATCTTATATAATACAGACGTTACTTTAACTTCGCCCCGAACCCCACTAATAAATAATTAATGAGCTGTAGATGTCAGGAGAATGCGTTTCTGCAGTAAATAATGCAAGAAAACGCTTTTGGCGTCGGGCCGAACCCCACTGAGTAGCTTACAGCGCTCTCCCAGACCCTCAAACTTGCAAGAGAAAGAGCCTCAACATGACTGGGTTTTTTTTTCTGTTTTATTTTTCGCCGAAGATTGAGAAACAGTCTTATTTTATTCTCATTTATCGAATATATATATATATATATATATATATATATATATATATATATATGCTGTACGCACGTTTATGCATAGGGTTAGGGTTTACTGGGCGTTAGGGTTAGGGTTTGGAAAAAAATCGCCCCCCCCCCCCACTCCAAAGTTCTGGATCCGCCAGTGATGGTTATGTAGATTATTTAGTGTCATTTTCAGCTCATATATACATCTATGTAATTATATGTAGATCTAAATCCAAATGTCAATATATATAATATAGATCTAGATTGAGATCTAGATCTAGATTAATAGTCTATGCCAGTGACTATACGTTTAGATCTAGATCTCTAGATGTAAAACTCTAGATCTAGATTATAGATCTAGAATTTGTATTCTTACTTTACACGGTTAATCAGTGTATAGATTATAGACCAAAATTTTGTTCAGGATTAGTAAGCCTACTGGAGATACTACAATATGCTGTTCACATTCGATCTTCTTCTTAATTTGATACAACCGTATCGGCCTACTTAATAATTAAATCTGCACCCCTAAACGGCCAGAAGCTATTGCCTTAATAATTTATAGGTGTGAATTTTGTTCAAATTATTAATACATTTATATCTAAATCTAGATCTAGATACTGGGCTCTATTTAGTCCGATGTAGTGTGATGGATGTATAATGTCAATATGTTAAGACTCAAGACTACGCGTTATAAAAATGTCTTTAACAACTAAAGCGAAGTTCGTATCAAAAATCTTTTTTAAAACAAAATTTAAATCAGTATTTAATTCAATGTGTTAGTTAATAAATGGATAATGTATTTTGAAATCAATCATTGATATTTTTTCCATTGTGACCTTAGATGCAATTTTTTTACAAATGCAAGTATCTATAAATGAAGCTTGAATTATTAATAAAGTATGCGACCTTTTTTTTTTACATTTAAAAAAAAGTTTACCTCCCCTGAATTTTTTCATTGAAAAGGGGTGCAATTTCGTCAGGACAAAAAAAAACTGCTTGCCCAGTGGATTTTAAAAAGACAAGACTACACAAAACAAATAGCGGCTATTCCTCTTTCGAAGGCCGCTAATAAAATGTATTTTCATTGCAGACTACAACAGAAGTTAAGAGCCTCCACAAGAATCCGGTACAGGGCTTCAGCTTACTTAAAGCCGGCATGAATACTACCCTTGATATCAAGATAGCTAGATATTGTTCTCTCTATCATCTGAACAAAAAATGTTGATTTCTGCTGCATGTCGGCAACGAAGAGCACAAGGTGACATGCACCATGTTTATAAAAGTATCTGACACCCAGTCTAAACGTTACACGGAGTACTCAGGGGCGTGTCAACAGCTTGTTCTCTTACGTTTAAAATCATCTTCCTCTATTTTTAGGCCTACTATGTTTTTTTACAAGTAGATTTTTTTCTGTCTCCCATATTTTCAAATGTAAAAGTCAAGTTCCCCCTTTCAGTACTTGCTATCTATGGGTCAGATGATGTTAAGGTCATGTGACCAGCACAACGACCAACCGCCTTTACTTTCCCTTACTAAAGTCACGTACCCATTAGAGATGGGTGGACTCAGGGTACCCTAAAAATCCCGAATTTCAAGATTCAAACTCAGAAGCCCAGGTTTGGAAGCCAAGCTCTTAAACCACTCAGCCACCGTGCTCCCATGTTTTTAAATATATGTATATAATTTTCATACGAACTCATACTGTTAAGTTTTTTCTAACTTTTAATTCGAGAGTCATAGATTGTCATTGGACATTCTATGAGCGTAGTCAAGAGGGGTTTTGTGTTTAAAAACCCACTCCAGAGAACTTTAAACCCCCTCCTATTGGTTTTATGTTTAAAAGCCCCTCCAGCAAGGTATGAAGCTAAAAACCACCTCTTCAAAGTAAACTACACACAAAAAATTATATGAGTGTAACCAAATGGGGCTTGACTTTAACCCCCCCCCCCGAGGGCTCTACGTTTATTACCCCCTCCAGACAGTTTTGAGTTTAACCCCCCCCCCCCCCCCCATACAGATAGTTTTGCGGTTAAAAAAAAACCTTTTCGTTATTTTTCTAAAGCAAACAACAGTCACCAAATTCTACGAGCGTAGCTCAAGGAGTTTTGAGTTAGTTTGTTTGTAACAGACTCTAACAAACAAAAAGATTGAATAAGTCACTTTTGTCTGGCCAAAGCTAATTCTAACACTTCTGACACCATTTAAAATTAATGTATAAATGTATAAAAAGTTTTGCGAGGAATTCGTCTTTGGAGCCCTAGCAATAAAATAACACATGATGTGTTGCACAGCCGCGCTATTATGCAAATGTACGTAAATAATCACACTTCCGAGTTTGTCATTCACGTTTTTTTTGTATGTTGGTTATTGTGCTGGCCACATATCAGCCTCGTCAACCGCTGGCCCTAGAAACAAGAGAGTTTTACGCCGCCCATGGACTTCTAGGTCGTTAAAGGAAACTACTTTTTTAATGCTCAGCCTTTTAAAACTTGATTTGAAAACGACCAATTAGTGAAATGTTGCGTAAAGAACCAACTTAATCTACATGATGAAAGATATTTTAATCGTGTGTTGTCACAGGTTAAAACAATGCCTATATGTATTGGGGCGTTCTTTGATTAACTCTATTCAAATCTATTTATAGCACTGAACACAATAAAATGATATAATTGAAGGACCCACTAAAAGCTACCTTAACAGTTCATAGCAATGAGATTAACAGAAATGTAGCGCCCACCAAAAACATAAAAAAAAGGTTTACATTTGAGGCTCCCAACAAAGACATGTTTGTTTCTTGGGTCACTTTGTTTCTGTATTTAGAACCCCAGTGTTATTTATATGACGATCAAAACAAAAGAATGTGTTCAAGTGGAAAACAATTTCCATGATCCCAAACTATTTCGTTGAATTTTTTTATTTGTTTGTCAAATATATATATATATGTATGCAGGAAAAAAAAAACACGTGATACGTATAACTAAAACAACGTAACATTAGACAGTTTGGAGGGTGGGGATGGAGGAGCTAACTTCTGTTAACAGTCTCACGTTACACATCTTGGGGCTTAATTTATTTATTTTTTATTATGGAGGAGGATATTGAACACCTCCTCCTCTTTTCCCGCTGTGGTCATGGAAGATGGTAACTATAGTTTTCTTTTTGTTTTTGTTTTTTTTTATTTGAGGGGGGGTTGAACATCAAAATCCTCCGTGGACTTTCAAGTCAAAGTGTGAAGTATTGTATTTCGGGGTGGGGAGGTAGGGTGATCCCAAGCCATGATATCACATCATATCATCTTTCATGTCATCATGTCACATTTTATGACATCATATCAAAACTTGTCATCTTACATCTTATTTTATGTCAAATCTTTGGGGAATTTCGTGAATGCAGAGCGTGAAAATGTAAATACTGAGCATGTGTTAAGTAACGTCTGTATAAGATAAGATAAGATAATGTAAATACTGAGCATGTGTTAAGTAACGTCTGTATAAGATAAGATAAGATAATGTAAATACTGAGCATGTGTTAAGTAACGTCTGTATAAGATAAGATAATGTAAATACTGAGCATGTGTTAGGTATGACCAGGAGTAAGGTCGTATGACAAATGGAGAGTCTAGTTAGTCTTCTTTTTTTAAGTAACGTCTGTATTATTTAAGTTAAGATAAGATAAGTTAAGATAAGATAAGAATGTGGTAGCAAGTAGTTGTAGTTTGTTAGCCAAATACTGAAACTTGTCAGTATACTTAAATACTTCTGAGCTAACGTCTCAGGTGAGGGAACCAAATCCGAATTACTTGCCCGAATTTCGCATTCTCCATCAGCACTGGCAAAACGTATAACAATATGGAAAGACAAAGGCATTGCCCTCGACAGCAAAGTCAGACTGATGCGCTCCCTGGTCATGACCACATTCTTATATCCTTGTGAGTCTTGGTCTCTGACTGCAGAGCTAGAGAGGAGGATTCTTGTAATGAAATTGAGATGCTACAGAAAGAATCTAAGTATTATATTTAAAGTCCGCATCACAAACGAAGAGATTAGAGACAAGGTAACTGCAGCGATTGGACCCCACGTAGACGGTAGACCCACTATTTAAAAAAAAAGAATAGAAAACTCTGCGGCCAATGAAAAGGTCTTCAAGGCTCGCAAAGACCTTCCTTCAGGAAACAGTAGCAGGAAAAAGAAGAAGAGGCAAACGATGGGAAGACAACAAAAAAGAATGGACGGGCCTGCCATTGAAAGAGGATCTAACCAAGACAACAAAAGACAGAAAGGAATGGAGAGAGATAGTTGACAAATCTTGTGTAATGCCCCAACGGTCCAGCAGACTAAGGGAAAGGAAGGAAGGAAGTCAAGTGCCGTGGCGATAGCAAGTAGTAAGTGGAATGTAAGAAGTTATAGCAGGTATTAGGTAGAATGTAAGAAGTTATAGCAAGTAGTAAGTGGAATGTAAGAAGTTATAGCAAGTAGTAAGTGGAATGTAAGAAGTTATAGCAGGTATTAGGTAGAAAGTAAGAAGTTATATCAAGTAGTTAAAGGTATGTAAAAGTTATAGCAGGTAGTAAGTGGAATGTAAGAAGTTATAGCAAGTAGTAAGTAGAATGTAAGAAGTTATTAGCAAGTAGTAAGTGGAATGTAAGAAGTTATATCAAGTAGTTAGTGGAATGTAAGAAGTTATATCAAGTAGTTAGTGGAATGTAAGAAGTTATAGCAAGTAGTAAGTAGAATGTAAGAAGTTATTAGCAAGTAGTAAGTGGAATGTAAGAAGTTATATCAAGTAGTTAGTGGAATGTAAAAGTTATAGCAGGTAGTAAGTGGAATGTAAGAAGTTATAGCAAGTAGTAAGTAGAATGTAAGAAGTTATTAGCAAGTAGTAAGTGGAATGTAAGAAGTTATATCAAGTAGTTAGTGGAATGTAAGAAGTTATATCAAGTAGTTAGTGGAATGTAAGAAGTTATAGCAAGTAGTAAGTGGAATGTAAGAAGTTATAGCAAGTAGTAAGTGGAATGTAAGAAGTTATTAGCAAGTAGTAAGTAGAATGTAAGAAGTTATAGCAAGTAGTTAGTGGAATGTAAGAAGTTATATCAAGTAGTTAGTGGAATGTAAGAAGTTATAGCAAGTAGTAAGTAGAATGTAAGAGGTTGTAGCAAGTAATAAGTAGAATGTAAGAAGTTATAGCAAGTAGTAATTGGAATGTAAGAAGTTATAGCAGGTATTAGGTAGAATGTAATAATTTATAGCAAGTAGTAAGTGGAATGTAAGATGTTATAGCAAGTAGTAAGTAGAATGTAAGAAACTATAGCAAGTAGTAATTGGAATGTAAGAAGTTATAGCAGGTATTAGGTAGAATGTAATAATTTATAGCAAGTAGTAAGTGGAATGTAAGATGTTATAGCAAGTAGTAAGTGGAATGTAAGAAGTTATAACAGGTATTAGGTAGAAAGTAAGAAGTTATAGCAAGTAGTTATTGGAATGTAAGAAGTTATAGCAGGTATTAGGTAGAATGTAATAATTTATAGCAAGTAGTAAGTGGAATGTAAGATGTTATAACAGGTATTAGGTAGAAAGTAAGAAGTTATAGCAAGTAGTAATTGGAATGTAAGAAGTTATAGCAGGTATTAGGTAGAATGTAATAATTTATAGCAAGTAGTAAGTGGAATGTAAGATGTTATAGCAAGTAGTAAGTGGAATGTAAGAAGTTATAACAGGTATTAGGTAGAAAGTAAGAAGTTATAGCAAGTAGTTATTGGAATGTAAGAAGTTATAGCAAGTAGTAAGTAGAATGTAAGAAGTTATAGCAAGTAGTAAGTAGAATGTAAGAAATTATAGCAAGTAGTAAGTGGAATGTAAGGAGTTATAGCAGGTATTAGGTAGAATGTAAGAAGTTATATCAAGTAGTAAGTGGAATGTAAGAAGTTATAGCAAGTAGTTGTCGTTAGTCGAGATTAGTTATATGGCGGACAAGTTGGAAGTCATGTCATAAATAAGTTGTTGAAACAAGTGTATGTGAAGTCATGTAAGAAATTGAGCTTCAGATAAGAGGAAAAATATTTTATTTTAGACTTTTCTTTTATGTTACTTGCCCAAGCTTGAGGGTACAAGCTCAATAATAAAGACATTAACATTGCTGAAGAAAAGAGAACGATACTAGCAAAAGAAAAAAAAAAATCAAGGGTAAGTCTTAAAGAACACGACAAGAACTAAGGCCAGGAGGATGTTGTACTTTACGTTTTGTCTATGAACTAAGGCCAGGAGGATGTTGTACTTTACGTTTTGTCTATGAACTAAGGCCAGGAGGATGTTGTACTTTACGTTTTGTCTATGAACTAAGACCAGGAGGATGTTGTACTTTACGTTTTGTCTATGAACTAAGGCCAGGAGGATGTTGTACTTTACGTTTTGTCTATGAACTAAGACCAGGAGGATGTTGTACTTTACGTTTTGTCTATGAACTAAGACCAGGAGGATGTTGTACTTTACGTTTTGTCTATGAACTAAGACCAGGAGGATGTTGTACTTTACGTTTTGTCTATGAACTAAGACCAGGAGGATGTTGTACTTTACGTTTTGTCTATGAACTAAGACCAGGAGGATGTTGTACTTTACGTTTTGTCTATGAACTAAGACCAGGAGGATGTTGTACTTTACGTTTTGTCTATGAACTAAGACCAGGAGGATGTTGTACTTTACGTTTTGTCTATGAACTAAGACCAGGAGGATGTTGTACTTTACGTTTTGTCTATGAACTAAGACCAGGAGGATGTTGTACTTTACGTTTTGTCTATGAACTAAGACCAGGAGGATGTTGTACTTTACGTTTTGTCTATGAACTAAGACCAGGAGGATGTTGTACTTTACGTTTTGTCTATGAACTAAGACCAGGAGGATGTTGTACTTTACGTTTTGTCTATGAACTAAGACCAGGAGGATGTTGTACTTTACGTTTTGTCTATGAACTAAGACCAGGAGGATGTTGTACTTTACGTTTTGTCTATGAACTAAGACCAGGAGGATGTTGTACTTTACGTTTTGTCTATGAACTAAGACCAGGAGGATGTTGTACTTTACGTTTTGTCTGTAACCTTTTTTGGTGCCTCCTTCTCTTGTTTCTCAAACAGCGAACAGTTTAGTTCAGAATATTCTTGTGACGTCACAGTTAATGGAATTTAAGATCTGGAAATAATTCCAGGCAATTCAAGGTAAGGTGTTGAGTAGACTGGGTATTTGGGGGGGGGGATCATTGGTTCCTCGAGAGGGGGGAATAGAAATAATTTTGTTTCATTGAATTGGTTTAACAAATATATTTATTATAAAACTCCATTGAGATTTGGATTCGCGAATTAGTTCCTATTGGATCTATGGTTTAAAGATCAATAAAATGTTATGAATTGCAACTCCTGAATACGCTTGTGCTTCTTTCTTTCTGACCTTAATTTATATCATACGAGGACACAGAACCGATTGAATTTATTATTACAATTGAATCACTCTTAATCAAAATAAATATAGGCTTGATAATGAAACATTTCCATGTCAAAAAAATGTCATTGGCAAACGTCGCAAATGCGTGAATATAGTAGGATTCGTGTGTGTACACAGCGATAGTATGCCAGACCTTGTATATGAGTTGCTATAAACCATTTGCGACATTGATCCACCACCATCTGCTGGTATAACAAATATTAAATACATCATTTCTACATAAACATGTCATAAGATGTTATCCAGTCGATAATCTACTCCCACTACTCGGTTTTTATTGAAGAATTACACGAATTATTAGTGCTTTTGATTAACAAGAAGAAAATGTTATTAATATTCTAAGCAATTGAAAAATGCAAATAGTTTGATGGAATATTGAATTTTAAAAAATTTCTATAGAGTTCTATTCTAATAAGATCACGTTCGAACTAGAAGGCGGACACAGATCTGACCCTAGCAAATAAAATTGATTGAAGGTCTAAGGAATCAAAAGAGCATTTTAATATAAGTTACGGTCATGGGTCAAAGGTTGCAGGTCAAATCGTAACCGTGTCAAGCTTGTTAAACTTGACAATATCTAAATGTAAAGTAGTTGAAGCGAAACGAAGTGCTGTAGTGACACGATTTAATAAATCAATTAGGTAGGAGTGCTGTAGAGCACTAATTAAAAAATCAAATAGGCAGAAGTTTGAAATGTAAACAAGTCAGCATGTCACTTACAAATAGAAAAACAAAACCTAATGAAATACTCAGAAAGAGACTAATGACGCAAATGTCATCTGTTTCTTCGGACAACTGTTAACGAGGATATCATGTGGCCAGCACTCACAGGGTTCTAAGACTTCAGAAAATTTTTCTAGCTCTATTTCTCAAACAAGTTAAAAAAGAGGGAGAGAAGAAGTAAGTCTCTTGGTCAATGTTTACATGATCGTTTTTTTAAATGCATAAAAAAATGTTCACTAAGTGTTCAAGAGCCCTCAAGGGGACTAATTTAACTTATACCACCACTTCTATCAAGTACGATTTGTATCCCTTGTTCAAGATTCAAACAAAATAATTAATTACCAATAGTTTAAAAAAATAAAAATTTGCTAATGTATTTATTGATTCTTGTATTGTCAGGTAAAAGAAATAATTGTGCAAAAATCCTGCTTAATCCAAGATTGGGTGTGGGAGAAATAACGTGTACAAACGTTTTGCTAGAAAGACGGACAGACAGACAAGCAGACAGACACAGTGAGTTGGTATAAGATTTGGTAAGACAGGAAGTCAGACTGTGAGTCATAGCGTCAATCAGTAAGTTAGGACGTCAGTTAGGGATTTAGGACGTCAGTCACTATTTCAGGTCTTGGATTTCATACTTATAGATTTAGAATCGACATTTGTTAAGGGAAATGAGATTCACTGTAGTCTCCCTCTGTCCACTTAAGTGACAAGTTTATTTGAGCAAGAAGTAATACTGACCGAATCAAACTTCCTTAGCATTCACAGTGTATTAAACAAAGGCAAATCCATAAAAAGGAAGCTTTCTTGATTTTTTCGGGTTATCAGAATACGGAAGTATTGATAAGCCAACTATTTTAAATGGCGTCCTTGACATTGTTTATGTGACTATTTATTTTATTTTCTTTCAAAATATTTCTCTTATTTTTTCCTTAGTTTTTCTTTAGGTTCCATTATATAGCCACCACATTTTCAATATCACGTTCTATTCTTTCTCTCTCTTACTAAAGTTTATTGAGTAAATCAAGTAAACGGGATATTTACAAATCAAAGTGTAAAGAAAAGAGTAGATTATTTTGATTCACTTCGTATCTTATCTTATCTTATCTTATAAATAGCAGAAGCAGACGTTCCTAAAAAAAACAGAAGATAATTACCATATGCTAATCTAGTCGAGCATGTTAATTAAAACTTAAACTCTACTAAGTCATTGGTTCTCCTGGCTGATTAAGGATTCGCAACAGATCATTAAGGCAGCCATGTTTAGCCAGTGCTGATACCAACAGTAATGACGTAAGGAGTTATTCAGAGAGCTTGTGTTAAAAGTTAGGTTTTATGACGAGTCGTTAAAGTCATACAGTAAAAAGTAATTAAAATCGACCTCTTTTTTTTATTCTAGATCTATGGCTTTTCAATCAGCCATTGAGTAGCGTCAGAAATGACAAAAGTATAGATGAAAACATATCCTTGGCAAATACCGTGTCTCAATAGTACGCTACAATGCATCCAATTAATAAAATCAATAAGATTGAATTACAAGTATGTATCTATGTCCTGGAACGAAGAGGACTTGATATGTTTGGCGTTGGCGTCACTGTGAAATACTAAGGATACAGAAACCAAATTAAGAGATTTCTCATCGGAATGAACATGTCGTGAGCACTTCGAGAATAACCATATATATAGTTTATTGGATACCAACATTTCTCTTTGTTTTAAAGCCAACATTTTACTTTATATTTATACCAACATTTCTCTTTGTATTTATGCCAACATTTCTCTTTGTATTTATGCCAACATTTCTCTTTGTATTTATGCCAACATTTCTCTTTGTTTTAAAACCATTTCTCTTTGTTTTAAAAACCAACATTTCTCTTTTTTTTTTAAAAGAACATTTCTCTTTGTTATTTATACCATCAGCTCTCTTTATTTTAAAAACAACATTTCTCTTTGTCTTTAAATCAACATTTCTTTTTGTCTTTAAATCAACATTTCTTTTTTATTTAAGCCAACATTCTCTTTGATATTGAACCAACATTTCTTTTTGGTTTAGAAAAAAAATCACTGTGTTAATTTAAATCATTTAAATCCAATTTTATATCTATTTCAAAGAATTGCAAGTACAATGTTTTACATTTGAATGGGGTTGCACTGCGAACTATATGATGAATTGGTTGCCAATACAATTGTCTCGCTCTCAAAATGTCGTTAGAGAGAAAACTGAAATATTTATAGAAACAAACGGATAAGTGTATAAAGAAAGAAAAAAATTAGGATGGGTTCCGAGTTCAACACTGAACCATAATCTTCAAATACAAAAAAAAAACTTAATAAAATACTCTGAAAGACACAAAAATAAAGGCACATTCCTTGTCCCCTATGCTAGGACAAATTTGTACAAATACTCCTTCTTCCCTAGTGCTATTAGAGCATGGAATGGGTTGCCTGAGATAGCCAGAAAAACCAGTGACTTGGCAGAATTTAAGTCATTGGTTAATATGCATGACTAAATGCATGACGCGTAGAACGTAATCATCTTCTTTTTTGAAGTAACGTCTGTATTATATAAGATAAGATAAGATAAGATTGGCGTGTATGAAAGTAGACCACTTGCCCATGTCACATCCACCACCTTGTTCTTCGTGGTAGGTAATTTCATTTCTTCGGTCTAGGACCTATGTTCACAATGACTCAGGGGCGTAGCTAGGAATTAGTCATCATTTGGGAGCCCGGGGGGGGGGGGGCTTGACCTCTTTGGGGGGCCCCTGCATTTTGGCTAATATTTAATATTTAATGTAAAAAAAGTCATTTGGGGGCCCCCCTCACCCTAGCTACGCCACTGCAATGACTTTTAACTCTTTAAGACTATAAGTTATCGGCTGGTTACACAATTTTTGGACAAGGAATTTAATGAACATTTATTTAAAGTAGAAAAGTGGCAAAGAAGTAAATCAACAAGGAAAAGCCGAATGACTTACGAAGAGCCGTTAAAAAACGTTTTCACAGGCACCCCTACGACGAAAGTCAAGGAACAGATGACGCTGCTGATGATGATGATGATGAATGGATGAACTGTGGCAAAGAAACAGACGTAGAACTAATTGATTTGATTGTCACATATTTGCATTACATGTGCATCTGTAATGGACACTTTGTGCAAGGTCAATATACCTTGGGACGCAGATCAGGCAAACATAATCCCCAACAATAATTAGAAAATCCAGCCCCATGAGAAAACGACTTATTTCAAACACTAACATAGGCCTACATGTAATCGACAGCAGTCATCATTTTGATATTCCAGGTCAGGGGTTCAAAAAGCACTACCTCTTCGAATCTCTTTTAACAAAACTAATATCAACTCGCTCTGTCTGTCTCGGTAAAAAGTTTGAACACGTTATTTCTCACACAGCCAATCTCAGATCAAGTTGAAATTTTGCATAATTATTTCTTTTACCTGACAACACAAGAATAAAAAAAAACCAATTAGTTAATTAGCTATTGGTAATAAAAAAATTTGTTTGGTATATCAAACAAGGGAAAGAAATTCTACTTTGACAGAGGGGGGTGCTATCAGCTGAATTAGTCCCCTTTATAGCTGAACGCTTTAAAGTTAGTTTGAAACAAACAATAGAGAATTAGACAATCTTCTGCAGCAATACGCACCTCGCTAGCAGAGTGGTTAGAATGAGATATCCCTTCCTCCGCCGTCCCCAACTGGTCCAGTCACGTGATAGGATCACAGCATAGTGAGATTACAATTACAAACTTAATTATATGACTGATCCAAACTAATTGATACAAGTACACTTCTTATAAGCTTTTTTCTATTTTTTTTTTTATGTGTTTTCTTGTTTCTTCTTCATTATCTCATCTATCCAGCTTCTCGCTGTTGTAGGATCTTTTGCAGTCTGCATCCATGGGGCGAGAAAAGTTCTCAGCTGTACCGCACTGTCAACACAAAGTGTTGCGACGTCGCAACCTGTGGAGGCAATAGAGACCAAAAGCTCGTTGCTACGTCGTACAGACCTGTGACGTGGAAACGAGCTATTGGTCTCCACTGCACACAGGCTGTGACGTTGTAACTTGTCTGAGATGAATTCAATTAAGGTTATTTAGTCGAAGCATTTTGAAACAATCGTAGCGAAGGTCTACATCTATAGACTCATTACTAATTGGGGATGACGTCACCAGCCCAAGAGAAGGCTTAGCCGAGACCAATCATTATTAAAGGCCTGAATGCTGACCTGCAACGTCACAGCCTGTGTGCAGTGGAGATCAATAGTTGCCACGTCACAGGTCTGTACGATGTAGCAACGAGCTTTTGGTCTCCACTGCCCACAGGTTGTGACGTCGCGGGTCAGTGTTGAAGCCTTCTAGAACGAATGGTCTGGGCTTAGCCTTTTGTTTTAGCCGTAGTCTATATACATGAAGACAGTGGCGTAGCATCCATGGCGCGATGGGGTTCAATAAACCCGGGCCTACGACCATTTTGGGGCCCACACCAGATGATGTAACAACGATGGGGCTAGGGCAACATAAGCTCTAGATTAGGGCCTCCAAGAAATATTTAGTAGTTACATACAATATCTGGACTTATATGGGTTAGATGTTAACTTTTTAGCTGTTTATCGTGAGTGAATTGGGAATGAGGATTATAACAAACATTTTTGAGAGCCATAATTACATTTCTAATGGAATAGTGTCGTTCTCTTGAATGGCTGCTTATAAAATATAAAGTTTACTTCAAAAAAAGAAGATTATTACGTCATACGTGTCATGCATTTAATCATGCATGTTAACCAATGACGCAAATTTTGCGGTATATTAAAAAAAAAAAAGATAAGCCTACTGATTACAAGCTTGCTAAACATCTAGACAACATAAAAGACTGAGAGCGGTGAATGGTGTAGGAGCACATTGAAGAAGTTGACAATTACTGGCTGAAAATAATTCACTGCGTATTGAAAGTTAGTTTTAACTTGAGCAACCAACTTTCCTTTAGTTGTCATCTGGAAGAATATCGTTCAGGTGACACAAGTAACAATGATAATGTCTTAGCAGTGTATACATTCTTAAGAAAAAAAACATAATCCTTTACCTCAACCCACAGATTCAAAACGAGACAATAGACTTGTTGGGCAATGCCATTTTAGCAAAAATACTATTTAAAAAAAGATCCAATCTGCGCAATTTTTTTCTATCATGGTTGGCAGCACTCAAAGAGAATTAACAATTTATTGAATTTGCATTTTTTCTCTGACAATGTTTTGTGAACTCCGATGACGAACTGCCCAAAGAAATTTGTTCGTTTGTAGGTTTTCATATTTGTGAGAACCAGAAGTCTGCAGAATTGACTGAACAAATGCTCAAGTAATAAAATATCACCATCTTCTTTAAATTACTTATGATGCCAAGGCAAAGATGGTTTTTTCAATATGAGTGGACAGTACAATAGCCTTCAAGTATTGTTTCAACAAAAGCAGCCACTTGCGCATTATGTTCACTGTGCTAAACAGTAGGCTACTTAAACATAATCTTAAAATGATTCTGTCACCTGTGCTCATGAACTTGCATTGGAATGTCTTTTAGTAAATTTCTTTGTCACACAAAATATTGGTCATATGGAGGTGGGGTGTGGCCCATCAATATATTCTTGAACCCGGGCCCACGGGTACCTTGCTATGCCACTGCCTGGAGAGCTATTTCTAATTTCTCATCAAGTTCCCAGTCCCCGGTGGTAAAGTTTGAGAACCAGTTACTAACTGAATCGATATGTCAGCCTCAATTAACTCATGGTGTTCAACGTGAACTCGGCTGGGACTGGGTAAGACAACATCTGGAGCCAATCAGCTGTGGAAGAGCTGGAGACCCAACCTTCAGTGGTATAAATCATGTGAATGTGGTTACAATGTATGGGATATATGCAAGAAAGAAAAACTCGTTTAGCTACCGCATACTACCCCCTCCCTCTGTATATAAATACATATACTTGAGGTTGATATATCTTTTGACGCATAATGAAAACAACATATTGAATAATTCTAATGATAGGCCTTTAAATCTAGACTTAAAAGACAATGGGCAAAGTTTTTTTGAACATTAACTTATTAATGTTTTTCATTTTTTGGAATGAAATGAGCTTGATTCTTAGTTCCCTTTATTATTAGTGCCCTTTTTATTACTTATCACCCCTTTATCTAAAAAAAATAAATCCTACTATAATCTGTTTGAGCATAGTTATAGATCTAGAAATGTATGTAGATGTTAGTTTTTTTTTTTTTTTTTTTTTTTTTTTTTTAATCCATTGTACATAAAACATAAAATCTTTAGAAACACAAACAGAACCTAATAAAATACTCAGAAAGACGCAAAGATAAAGGTATATTTCTTGCTCTTTATGCTAGGCCAAATTTTTACAAATGCTCCTTCTTCCCTAGTGCCATTAGAGCAGGGGTCTCAAACACGTGGCCCGCGGGCCAGAAACAATTTTGTGTGGCCCGCGAATAAAAAAAAAAAAAGATAAATTTTACAATGACCACATATAAGCCGTGAAATGATTTACAACTGCACAAATCAGTAAATGAGGTGTCCGCCCACTGCAAGCGAAGATTCTGTGAAGGCAAGCTTTGTTGTTAGCGAGATGATAGCAAAGGCATCACGACCATTCACTGAAGGCCAGTTTGTAAAAGAGTGTATGCTACAGGCGTGCGAAATTATCTGTCCCAGGAAAAAGAAACTGTTCGAAGACATAAGTAAGTCTGCGAACACAGTTTCAAGCAGGATCACCGAGTCAGCGACAAATGTTCAACAGCAACTGATTGCCACTGCAAAAGACCATTACACTGGACGAGTCTACTGGTGTAACAGACACCGCATACTGTGCCGTATTCATTCGTGGGGTCGACGAAAACTTGAACATTGTTGAAGAGCTATTGGACTTACTACGACGAATGGACGCGACGCGTTTCAAGAACTGGAAGCTTGTATTGACAGTGTGTGGGCTACCGTGGGAAAAAACTTGTTTCAGTGGCTACGGACGGTGCACCAGCAATGTGTTCAGAGAAGATTGTTGTTGGATTAATGGGACCTTTTGCAGCCATACACTGCATTCTGCACCAAGAAGCACTCTGTGGCAAAAGTCTACAAATAAAGAACGTGATGGATGCTGTCGTGAAGACGGTGAACTTCATACGTGCACGGGGTCTCAACCACAGACAGTTTGTGTCATTTCTAGCTGATTTAGAAACGGAATACGGAGAGTTGCTTTATCATACGGAAGTCAGATGGTTGAGTCGTGGAAAAGTGCTGCAGATATTTTTTGAACAGAGACGAGAAATAGCATTGTTCATGGCAATGAAAGACGGAGACATACCTCAGCTCAGTGACCCAATGTTTTGTCGGATCTTACTTTTCTTACTGACATCACGCAACATCTCAATGCACTCAATTCACAATTACAGGGCACAAAGCAGCTAATTACCGTGATGTTTGACGGCATCAAATCATTCAGATGCAAGCTGACTTCTTGGGCCATTCAGCTGGCAGATGGAAACCTGGCTCATTTGTCTTTTCTACAGAGCATAACGGATGAACCACAGCGCTTGAAAGACTACGTAGACATCCTCTCCAGACTACTGGAAGATTTTGAACACCGCTTTCAGCTATTCACTGCTCTCGAACCACAGTTTTTCCTTGTTGCCATTCCGTTCCCAGTTGAAGTGAAAAACGTTCCAGAGGAAGTCCAGATGGAACTACTGAACCTGCAGTGTGACACTGTTCTGAAGCAAAAATACGCTGATGTTGGTGTTCCAGATTTCTACCAGTTTCTTCCCAGAGAGAAGTTTCCAAACTTATTCTGCCAGCTGCTATAATTCTAGCGATGTTTGGGAGTACGTACGTTTGCGAACTTTTTTTTTCCAGAATGATCAACAAAACAGCATTACGATCAAGACTGACTGATAAGCATCTGAGAGCAACCTTGCGGCTTGCCACTACATGCGACTTCAGGCCTAACGTCGATGGTCTGGTCTCTGCCAAACGCTCTCAGCTGAGTGGACAGAAACATGAGTGACGAGCCATCTGCAGTAGGCCAGAAATTATAGTTGTTTTTTTTTGGGGGGGGGGGGGGGGGGGGAAACTACAGTTTCTGCTTTTTAATAAGTGGCAGAGACAACGTCAACTTATTTTAGTAAACTGACTGTGCATGTAATAAACTACACTAACTGTAATCAATAATTATAAAAACTTTATTTTAGCATTTAACTGCAGTGACAGTAGTGTCGTAAAATTTAATGAAAAAACATTCTCTTTTTGTGGTGCGGCCCGCTGAGTAGTTGTTACTTTCCACAGTGGCCCACATGCTGAAATGAGTTTGAGACCCCTGCATTAGAACATGGAATTGGTTGCCTGAGTCAGCCAGGAAAACCGATCACTATGACAAAGTTATAGTCATTAATTAACATACATGACTAGATTGACCTAGGGACACGCGTAGGACGTAATCATCTTCTTTTTTGAAGTAACGTCTACATTTTATAAGATAAGATAGAATTATGCTTTACATTCGGAAATTCCCGAAAGTGATAATCCTTTCAAAAACGCGATAGTCCTTTTAAAACCGATGTTGGCTCTAGATCTAACTCTAGTTCTAAGACCAAATTTACATTTATCTATTTTTTTACTTTGAAAAATTATAACGATCAAACAAGAGTTTTCCCCATGTGGCCAAGGAGCATTACTTTTTTTTCTCAGCGATATACATCAACTGTTAAATTCATAGAAAAATCGTTAGAGTCGTTTTTTTTTTTATATATCAGCGTCCTCGTTCCGCCCTCTATGAAGTTATGACTTGAATAGAGGTATTGTAAAAAAAAAAAAAAGGTTTAGTGACATAGTAGGGGGAAGAAGCGTTACGACGCCCAAGACGAGCAACGCCACAGGCTACCACCAAAGAACAAGTGAATCATCAATAACACATTGCCGTTCCTGGCATAAGTTTTTGCTAGCGGAAATGTGTTCAATAGCACTTAAGGTCATGTGAGAAACAATACTGGTTTGCAAGAGGAATTCAGCTTATTCGGTGTCAGGGAGAACCTGAAAAACACTGCAGCCTTCTTGGACCGTGTTAGAAATATTTTCGATAAGGTTCCTTTGAGGGTGGAGACTTGCACGTAGTGGCGGAAGGGGGGAATGAGATTTGTGATTATGGAGGACTGGATGTACTTACAGAGAATTGTGTGTCGGAAGTGTAATCAATGCATGAAGTGAGTTTGTCATCATTCTCCATAAGAGATCATCCTGTAAATAAACATCTTCACCCATCACTTCCTATCGATGAATCTAATTGTCCTAGATTCTGGAGGTACAAGCAAAGACAACATCCTCCCCGAAACAAACCACGTGATTTAGCAAACAAATCTGCCCCCTCTGTTAACCTCAACCAATCTGCTAGATTCTTTTAAATATTAGCGATTGACTTTTTCATTTAACTTTTTGGCTAGATTTAGTTGCTTCTAGCTAGAAAGATGATCTTGTTTTATCTCTTTTTTAGAGGTCTCCTAAAGGAAAAAAAAAGCTGCTATTGTATTGGTGTGGCCTCTCCGACCTTCCGTCTGTAAAGTATAGGCATAAATGTTATGAACATATACAAAATATTAGCTCCCAATGCTTAACATAGCCTTCTCTGTTAGTTCACTGTTAACAAATAGTTTTTAGAAAGGTGTAATATAATGAAAGAAAAAAAAAACAGGTCACATATTTAATTTGAATTTTAAAAACAAAATTGTTCGCTTTCAGAAGATAAAAAAGTAGCTTTTTCGCAAGCTTCAAAATATCATGACATCGTCTTTTCAATATCTTTCCTGATGTTATTGTTGTTGTTTTAGATCAGATCAACGTGACAGGACTTACGGACAGACAGACCGAACAAATTAATAATGACATTTCCCCCTTCGGAGGCCGATAAAAAGTGATTCTAATATTAACATGAATTCCTTCATTTTAGTCATGTCAAACAAGGAAGTCCGAAAATAAAAACATGCAGATAGGTGATAAGAGAGAGAAAGAGAGAAAGTGAGAGAGAGAGAGAGACAAAGTGAGAGAGAGTATAAAACCATTCAGTTAGATGACAGATCTTTATCAGCTTGGTCAAAGCTAGGTAGAAAGGGAGGGGGGAGACTTCGCTTTATGTTGATGCTGCGGGTGGTTGTGGTGCAATGTGTCAAGTACAAACGAGGTCGTAAATTGGAAATAGGTAGATGAAAGTTAGGGTTACGGTTTGCTTTTTCTTTTCCAAACGGGCAGACGATATTAAGGTTACCTTCGATTGACGATGGTGTTATGAGGGTCAGCACAACGACCAACCGCTTGTACATTTACTAAAACTCTGTAGGTATCGTGTGATTTGTCAAAAGAGTTGAGCCGAAGGCTCTTCGAACTCTAGGCGTGTAAGCCTGTTAGAACGAACCGTTCTGTATGGAAGAGGTCCAAGTCAATGTCTATGTAAAGCATTGCTATTTCCGATGTGGGCTATCTGGCACTCCGGGCGCATGGACTTGAATACATGGCCAAAGACCGAGCACACCGGGAACCCCCGCTATTTTTCTATGTTTTACCAAGCTAACCGTGCAGGACTCGCCATTAGTATAACGGTTCCTTGAGGAACGGCGCATGAATTATCGACAGGGACATGGAAGCTCTCTTTTAACTCCGAACTATGCAATGGGAAAGCTCTCGCATTCCCTTAGACACTCGGAAACTCTCACAGGAGTTTTGTTTTGCTATTCATTTAGCCTAATCGCTTCCTCAAGTGATCGTATCCACCCGTGTGCCACGTTTAGGCAGAATAGCTTAACCGGGTCTGTAGGAATCTACCATGCCACTCGTTCTAGATGTGTATAGAAACATTCATTCATACTGTTGTTGCTAGATCTAATTGAGTGAACATGGTGAATAAATTATCTGAAATGTTTTTAATTACAATAGCGAGTCATTAAATGTCCAAACCAAACAACAGAACAAATAAATTAGATTAAGTTAATCCAGCCTTTATAAACACAAAACTTTATGACATAAAGAAGGGCACAGTCCACGTCGTCAGATCTACTACAAATTGTCTTTTCATCATTCGTCAGTTATTCTTCTCGAGCCTATTTCCGTTATAACTTTTTAATGCACTGTCGCGTCACTAAGGAAATACCCAATTAAATCCAGCTTCTTACTATTGACTCATTACAACACATAGAATGGCTGCCTGGCATGGGCGTAGCCAGGGGGGAGGGGAAAATGAGATAAAAAGAAATCCCCCCCCGCTGGGGGGGGAGGGGAATCGGCATTTAGTGACTGATTTTGTTTATTTTAGATGAGATTTTTAGACTAAACTATCACTTGCCCTAGCACAGCAAACGAGGTTTTGAGTTTAAAACCCCCTACCAGGAGTTTTTGAGTTTAAAACCCCTACCAGGGGGGTGTAAGTTTAAAACCCACTACCAGGGGGTTTTAGTTTAAAACCCCCCTACCAGGGGTTTTCGCAGTTAAATTCCCCTCTTCTATAACACAAAACAAAAAAAAATGCAAACCACTATCCCCCAAATTTCACGAGCACAGTTAAGGAAGATTTTGATTTTGAATCCCCCTCCAAAATTAACGATAAACCCCCTCTTCAATATAAAAAATGAAAATTACACACTCAAAATTCTATGAGCGTAGCCAAAGAGGTTTTGAGTTAACCCCCACCCCTTTTCAGTAGGGTTTGAAGCTAAAAAATACCTCTTTAATATAAAAAAAAAAAGCAAATTACGCACTCAAAATGTTATGAGCGTAGCTAAATGGGTTTGGAGTCACTTTTGAGTTTACCCCCACACACACACACACACACACACTTTTAGCGGGGTTTAAAGGTAAAAAATACCTCTTGAATATTAAAAACAAAGCAAATTATACACTCAAAATTCTATGAGTGTAGTCAAAGGGGTTTTGAGTTTAAACTCCCCTCCAGTGGAGTTTGAAGCTTAAAAGTATCTCTCAATATAAAAAAAAGCAAATTACACACTCTTAAATCTATGAGCGTAGCCAAAGGGGTTTTGAGTTTAAACCCCCCGCTAGCGGGGTTTGTAGCTAAAAAATACATCTTCAATATAAAAAAAAAGCAAATTACACACTAAAATTATTTGAGCGTTGCCAATCCAATTGGGGGTTTTGAGTTTAAACCCTTCTCCTACAGATGGCTTTTTTAAAAGTTTAAAACCCCTCCAGATGGTTTTGAGTTTAAGATTCCCCCTACAGAGCATTTTGAGGTGGAAAACCTATATCTTCAATATTATTCTAAATTACTACTAAATTCTATTACCGTAGCTAAATGGGGTTTTGAATTTTTTTTTTTTTTAAAAAACTACAAAGATTTTTTAGTTTTAAACCCCAAACAGATTATTTTGACAATAAAACTTCCTTTTTCGATGTAAAATCTAATGCAAACTACAGTCACCTAATTCCAAGAGCGTATTCAAGAGAGGTGGCGGGGCGCCATTAATAAAGTGCAGTGAATAGTCATATGTGCCGCAATTTAAAAACACTAAATGTGGCTCAACAAAGATGGCTAAAACAGATTTTATGAGTCACTTTTAGAGATCGGGTCTAAATCAAGGAAATCCTATGCCGAACTGGGAGTCGACCCGTTAGTAAGATTATGACAGAGCGTCGCATGAGGTTTGCGGGACATGTTCTCCGACAAAATGAATTACGCATAATAAGAGTTGCGATGACATCCTAGTACAACTGGACGTCACACATTCATGGAGATCCTCAGAGCAGGTGGGAAGAGGCTTCAGACATTACCGAACGGCGCGGGAGCGTCTAAGTCAGTAAGAATAGCACATTAGGTTTTTGAAATAAACCTTTTTAATAGCAGGAAAATGCACAGTAGATACCTCAGAATATGTATTTTGTTGGCTTTCAAAACCAGAAATAGTGCTTAGCTGTGGGGACTCGCCCTGCGCTGGGGGAGCTCCTAGCGCTCTCCCAGACACCCTTTGTGGTAATGGCGAGGAGTCTACAATTTTTCCACTAACTCCAGGAAGAACCTTTTCTAGGGCACAATAAACGTCTTCTGAAAGAATGAAGGGTCAGAATGTAATAAAGATTACGTACACACACACACATACATACATATAGATATTTTGTTTGCGGGGGGGGGGGGGGAGAAAAAAATCCCCCCCAACCCCGAAAAAAAATTCTGGCTACGCCTATGCGCCTGGTCGTAAAGTAAACGCTCTGGACAATCTTTCGATAGTATTGATAGTCCCGGGTTCCAACCTGCTCGCCGCCTTCCCCTGTCGTTCTGATAGAGATTATCTTCAAATCTGAAGGAACATCCGAAACATGTAGTAGTATTGAACATTTTAGGTTGAATTGCGAATTTGTATTTGATTTAAGTACGGACGCTAAATTTTGGGAACATGGAACGATCACAAGATTTGTTTACTTTCAAGTGCGAATTCACAGGCTCCTTAACAATCTATGTATTTTTCTCTATCATAGCATGATACAATGATCGAATACTAATTTTCTCCTTGCGCTGTCGCTATGTTTCTATGCCAATAGTAGCTTGTTGTGGTCTGTCAGTGTTATAGTTTGCCAAAAACTCTTGATGTCAAGTCACAGGAAGTAGACTCGGAAAGGGGGGGGGGGGGGGGGGGGGGGGAAGTCGATGAGTCAAAATGACAACAGAGAAATAAGAGTTAAAGCTAAGAGAGTACAGTTGAAGGATCAAAGTGTTTTAGAGTCGTTCAATTCATTCAAATATAAAGTTCTATAAGTCAAGGCAGTTTGAAGACTCACATAAGATTTGCAATTCAGAGTAAATAAGGCGGTACTTGAGTCCAAAGACTTTTAAACAAAATTTAAAGTGTAGCATTTCACCTAATTACGCCATAAATCACAGAAGCACTAGTCTGCCGGGGTCAATATTATATTTCATTTTTCTATGCCTTAATGGATTTTTTTCAGTTAAGTTTTCCTTTCGGTGACAGATGTCCATCTTTGTATTTCTCCAGCTGTCTCTTCAGCAGGCAATATCTGCTACAAGCAGGATAAACTAGCGCCAAGGTTGGCCTCCAGTCCTACTTCAAGCCTTAAAGGAAACATCTGCGATCATGCCAAGACAGGTTTGGAGCCTTGCCTATTGCGTTGTCGAGGATTAAACATTGCTTCTATACCGTCTCATGGGAGTTCACAGGTGCATCAACATTTGTCTTCCCTCGTTAACCCATTAAAACGACTTTTGTGGTAAAATCGTTCTAGAAGTTCTAGATACATTTTTATATAGCAACCTTAGGAGCAATCTAATTAATATGTAGCAGCCAGGTAAACTAGAAGTAAACTTTATAAATAACAAAGCACCGTGACACTCATATTGTGTGATTGGTACAATTCCATAATTTCAGGCACAAGGTCAGGTGACACAACATCAAGCGTTGGCGGGGGATATTTGAATCGGTGACAAACCAACAGAATTCCACTTTAAAGAATGGACTATTGTAAGAAAACATACTGAAACCAGTCAATGAATAGAAATTACAATGCTCCAAGATATAAAATATATATAAGGCTTTTTCTTCGAGTCCGAAGATTAATGAGGAATGCATTATTTTCCGAGACTATGTAGCCCCAGCCGTGACCTGCATATTTTGCCACATCGAAGGCAAGCGTAACCATTGTCCGCCGCTGGTCGATTACTATATACCGGGTGCAATATAAATTAACAAATCCACAGAAATAGATTCAGAAAAATGTTTAAAGTTATTATCTGTTGGTCTTTTAGGGAGTGTTTGTCATCATCATCATCATCAAACTCCATTAGAGTGAGGGCTTGAGAGACTCAAATCCTCTCTTGCAAAAGCCCTGGACAGAAACCCTGCTGTCTTGCGTAGTGCATAAATGTCGCCATACAGGTCGAGAATTTTGGGTTTCCCAGACCTGTCGAGACGGAGATCAGCAAGTCTGGGGCAGTCAAACAGAATATGAGGCACGGTTTCCTCTTCTTCCCAGCAGCGGGGGCACCGTGAATCAAAATTTGGCCATAGCCGCAAGAAATATGAGCCAAATGCACTGGACTATAATAGCTTGCTCAGGCCTGGACAGCCTCCACCACGGGGAAGTGCGGTCAGGGCGCCTCATGCGCTCCCAGACTCCACGGGCTTTTTGGGACTTGTCCCAGCACTCAAACCACTTTTCCATTTCTGTTTTTTTTTCTATTATAGCCAGGGCTTGATGAAAGTTTGCAGCCTGTTCAGTGGGTGGAATTTGCCCTCCCTGGTGGGCCAAAGAGTCTTCAGTGGTGTTGCAAGTCACACCTATGTGACTCAGTACAAGCTGCATTATTACAGGGGTGCTATAGCGTTGTTTAATGTTAGGTGAACCCATGATGACAGTGTGAGCTGGCGCTCCTAGATCTAATTTTTGACCTAATTTTATTTAATTTATATTATTTATATAGGCCAGGGCTATGATGTTTGTAATTTAGTGTCCTTTTTAATTTTTATAGTTCAGTGCTGAGTATTTTGTAGTTTCCGCTATTTATAACTTTCTGCTAGTTTTAGTCTTTTTCTGTTATTTGTGTTTTACTCGTAGAGGAAAAGTAGTTTTTAAAATAGTTAACTAGCCTTGGAGCTGTGGATGTTCTTTCCTATTTTTTGTCCCTGGTTAGTTCTGCTTATTTTTGTTTTTGGCATTAGTGTTGGATTGGTTGTTATTTTTTAATATCAGTTTATGTGCAGGTCTGTAAACGGTATAGAGCCCCCATATGAGTTTAGAATAGAAATAACTTTTTATCTTCCTTTTTGTATTTTTGTAGATTTAAATTTTAAGATTCTCTTTTTAATGCTGTTTAATTTGGTATATAATGTTGTGATGTCCGTGTCTTTAGTAATTTGCTAGATTTTATTGTTGTGTACGGCTAGGTATAAATTAATGAAATCGGTAGTCCAGTTTAGTTTTAGATAATTAGCGTGACGTCATGCTCTCCGATATGTTCGCGCTGACCAGTTATAGCTAGCTCCGGAACCACGTGGAGCTCTCTTTTGTCTTGACCAGTGGTCAGTGCTGACAGTGGTGCCTGTATAAAGTTATTTTTGTGTAGTGTAATTTCAGCTATGACCGCCTGTAAGTTGGAAAATGTTTTATTTTTGCTTTCTTTCGTTTGTATTTGTATTGATTGTTTCTGCATCTATTGCTATAGTCTAGATGTAGACTGATTAGTGTAGTGGCATCACTGGCTAGTTAATTAGCCATGATTACCTCTGATGGAACCGGAAGTTCTGTAGACTTGGGTAGCTTTTTGCTTTCCTTTACTATGTCTATGTGTAAATATTTTATTATTTTATGTTTCGTATGTATTTTAATGAATATTTTATCGTTAGGATAACCACTCTATTTAAGTTGGCATTTTGTCCTACTTTTTAATGTAAAAGATGGCTGCGGCCTAAGCATCGCTGTCATGGGGGCTTGTTTAGTCTTTTCTACTATTATCTAGATCTAGCTTATGTATTGTAGTCTAGTCTGACCTGTGTTGGTTGTGGCTGGGACTTTAATAACTCAGGTATTGCTTTTATTAGCTACATGTAGGTAATTGAAATTACCTCATGTTTGTATTATGTGTATGCACTCTACTAGGTCTAGACCATTCCAGTCTAATATATGTGTTATAGTCCATTATTATTTTATTTTTTGAATATTGTCTTATGTTTGTTTATTTTGTAATTACAGGCTATAATTCCTGCCTTACGGCCTAACTGTCTGCCGCAGTTATTACGGCCTAACTGCCTTACGGCCCAACTGCCTTACGGCCTAACTGTCTGCCGCAGTTATTACTGCCTTATGGCCTAACTGTCTGCTGTAGTTGTGCTTTACTGCTGCTAGTAGCTTACTGTTTAGGGTTATGGTAATTCAGGTTATTTGATGGTCGGTTTAGTTAATAATAGTTGTAGATTTAGCAACATAGATACAGAGGCGGCAGAGGGTTTTGGTTAGTGGAGTTGTTAAGTTCAGTTAAGTAGGGTTGATTAATTATTTAGTAGTGCGTATATATAGTTTTTGTTTATTTGTAAGTTTATTTTCATTTTTGTAACTACCTATATTTTTATTGCTTTGTAAGTCTGTTGTAAACAAAGTGTATATAAGTTTGTTTTATAATTTTAGTTGGTTATTTTATCTTTAGTTTTAAAGTTTCAGTTTGTTATTTCATTTTTAGTTAGCTAGTTTAGTTTAGTTTAGTTTAATTGTGCTGTCTGTTGCTTAGGCTACTATAGCCCTTGGTCGTAGACCAAGGTGCACAGATTGGGCCCACCCAGTAGAGCTACCACCTGCCTACTGTTATAAATGAACAACTGTTGAGCAGCAGATTAACAAAAAGGGCCTCACTCAGTAGCGCCACCCTGACCTGCTCACATAGAATTGCACAGGTCTTGAACTTTTTTACCAGACTGATCAGTGTCATCATAGCCCAGGAAGGAGAATGGGCATTTAGATCTCCAGCTATGATAGTGTCTTCAGTTATTGTCTCTCTGACATCTAAAGCCAGTTCTTGTTTTGGTGGATTATAAACATTGATGCACTTGAAGCGTCTATTATTTTTCCAAATTTCTAATACCAAAGTGTCTGTCCTCCCCTGACTCAAGTCTGTGGACACTTTCTTGGCGACCAGAGCATTAGCCACCAATGTAACCAGGCCTCGGCAATCCCCACAGCGGAAAACAGAGTACCCGGGTATTGAGACACTTCTTTTTTCACCTATAAGATATTCTTGTAGTAAGGCAACATCCACACACTCTTTGTGGAGCAGGTTAGTTATTTCAAGTGTCTTTGGAATAAGTCCTCGGACGTTACATTGGAGGACTTTGAAAGTTTTAGTATCAGATTTGGAAATTTGGGGATCATGTTGCTTTATCTTTCCACCTAAGTTAGTGAGGGGATACTGACTTTCCCAGTTTGATGTGTTGGTGGTGGGTTAATTTTTTAATTGTTGTGTTTGTTTGGGGAAAAAAGGATGTTATCAGGGTTTGTGTGTTGGGAACAACGGTAGCTCTTTTGTTACAACGTGGCCCGTTCTCCCTATGGGAGTGTTTGTAATAGGCTTCTTTTTTTTCTTCAACTGTGTAGGAGCTAGTCCATTTCTGGTTTATTCAGCTCTATTTTTTTTTTCTTTCTTCCGGTTAGAAAGGGACTTGGGATTGTTTAGTCATTCTCCCATCTTTGGCCAATACCTCTACTTCTTCTCCTCATTTTTATGTTGGAGCGTTCAGATGACTAGACCTATATATGAGATAAACTGCGCAGTGCTTTCCAAATCATGGAGCTCTCCATTTTGAATGTTTTGGGGCCAGTGTCTTGTATGGACCTCTTGGTAAAGAGAGCAGTTTTGGAGGACATGGTTAGCATTCTCTGGTGACACTCCACATGGGCAGATTTCACTGGTTCCAATTTTGAGCTTCCGGTACATATGTCTTTTTTTTTTTTTTACCTCTACTTCAATGTGCTTTTTTTTTTTTTATACCTCTACTTCAATGTGTCTGCTTTTCTTCTTTTCTCTACTTCAATGTGTCTGCTTTTCTTTTTTACCTCTACTTCAATGTGTCTGCTTTTCTCTACTTCAATGTGTCTGCTTTTCTTCTTTTCTCTACTTCAATGTGTCTGCTTTTCTTTTTTACCTCTACTTCAATGTGTCTGCTTTTCTTCTTTTCTCTACTTCAATGTGTCTGCTTTTCTTTTTTACCTCTACTTCAATGTGTCTGCTTTTCTTCTTTTCTCTACTTCAATGTGTCTGCTTTTCTTTTTTACCTCTACTTCAATGTGTCTGCTTTTCTTCTTTTCTCTACTTCAATGTGTCTGCTTTTCTTTTTTACCTCTACTTCAATGTGCTTTTTTTTTACCACTACTTCAATGTGTCTTTTTTTATACCTATACTTCAATGTGTCTGCTTTTTTTTTTATCTCTACTTCAATGTGTCTTTTTTTTTTTTACCTCTACTTCAATGTGTCTGCTTTTCTTTTTAACCTCTACTTCAATGTGTCTTTTTTTATACCTATACTTCAATGTGTCTGCTTGTCTTTTTTACCTCTACTTCAATGTGTCTGCTTGTCTTTTTTACCTCTACTTCAATGTGTCCTTTTTTTTTTACCTCTACTTCAATGTGTCTGCTTTTTTGACGACCCGGGCTTGTATCATACAAAGATTTATGACGAAGGCGTAGCTTCTAGGCCATTTTTGTGAAGGTCAAAGTGATAAATGTGAGGCTAGTGCTTCCTATCTTATAAATTACAAGGTTACTTTAAAAAAAAAGACAATTAGGTCCTAGTGGTTCTGGTATTTATTTGTTAATAATCGTGCATATTAATTAAAGATTTAAACTCTGCTTAGTCATTGTCTGCCTGGCTGATTTTAACAGCACTTGGAAGAAAGGTCTTTTATACGATTTTTTTTCAAAAAAATGTTTTTTTTTTAAATCAATAGTAAACCAATATTTGGTAATAAATAATTGGGTAAACTTCAAATCAAGCAATTTACATAAACACTAGACAGTAGATCTAGTTAATTTAGATTATAGCTGCTACTAGAACTATCGCCAAGATAGATTTGGTTGAGCACGAAAATGTAGACCTAGTTTTTTAATCCATGAAAATAAAAAGAGACCAGAAAATAAGTCGGTGGTAATGCTGGCTACAACGTTGCTCACATTTTGAGTTTACTGTTTTTGGCCTTTAGAGCCATTTATTATTACATTTTAGTTTTTATCTATCGCAAAATCCTGACTCCTTTGGTGTAATAAACCTGCAATGCCTGAGTATTTTCATTTTTAAAGCGAGCTATGGAGGTGAAATCATAAATTAAACCTATTAATTTCCTAAAGGAAAGTTGCTATTATTTATGATGCTACAAATGTGATATTGATGAGTGATACTGCTTTGTAGTTCCCCAGATAAGATGTTACTCCTTGATATTAGCGTCTTCCCTGTTCCTCGGTAATCTAACATAATTAAGAGATGCCTGAGAAAGTATATGACGAACACTGGTGCTAGCTCATTGCTTAGTTCTTTTGAGTAATTTAGCTGGAATGTCATCAGGTCCAGATACATATTTGGTTTGATGTTAGCTTAAATAGTTTTCGATCCAATTTTTAATGGATATCAATTACTTTTATGCTTTGGACTCCCATTCAGAATGAAAAAGCTTATCAGAGTACATTTGAGTTTATTCCGTTTGGTTGGAAAGAAAAATTCTAAATAACATTTTCAAATCATCAACTGTGCAAATCAGTCTACTAAAAAAAAAAATTCAAACAAAATCATATAAACAGTTTTATCCAGACAAAAAGAATCAGAATCTAGACATTCAAACATCAAAACCCTGAAGACTCAATGTCAGATAATGGGACATCAATAAACTATTAGACAGTGTTCTCTCAGTTCAAGCATGCATTGTGATTCATTGACCCTATTTACACTGATACAAAGTTTCTGTGCTCGTCATCAACATTCATGCAGTTATTAACAAACTATCAAACTGCATTCTTTCTTTTATTTCTACATGCTTGTGATCATAAGCATTGAACAAGTCATCAATCAAATCAAAACTTCTCATCCTCTTATAGACTTAATTTGCATTCATTTAACAAGGGGACACAATTTACTGACCAGTGCAGCCAAGCCTCGTATGACCAGGCCTTCAGAAACCTTCAAGGTCCATGCAGTAAGAAAGGAAAACAAAGGCTATGTACACTTAAAAAAAGAAATCATTAAAAGATATTTTTGAAAATAGTTTTAAATAGACAAAAGCACAAAAATCAGGGTGACATATGGGTCATACTAATATATGTGTGTGTATATATCTATGTGTGTGGTGTGTCTTTAACAGATGAGAGTATAACTTCACAATGTCAACTGTACAATCAACCAAATGAAAATAAAAAACATGAGAAGTGACAGTTCTTCTTATGTACAGACAAACGCTTCTACACAATTGGATAAAGTTCTGTCAATGTACATTTCTATTCACATGCATTTATTGTGAGTTTGAAAACACAGCACTAATGTAAGCACAATCACACAAACTAACACTATGTCAGTTATTTAGAGCCATTGCAATTCCTAAAAACTTTATGAAGAAACTGAAGTTTGTAATCATGGGATAAAGCTGACTAAATAAATTAAAAGTCCAGCTTTTAGAGATATGAAAACAGAGCCAAATAAAAGTATAATGGCCACTCACAGGCTACCACATGGAAAACTATTTTACTATTGACAATAGTAATGACCTGCCTTCCCCTTTTCTTTATTTTGTCCTTCGGACTGATACACTGATCTATGACATAAATGAAGTTCCTGAAAGCTCCAAGCAGCCAAACCAATGAAAAGTGTGTATTGAAGTGGTAAGGATTCTCCACTACCAATATGAAAGTAAACATTTCTGGTAACATAAACATAATATTCAGTGAAAAAAGTGTCTTTTCAAATGATGTCCACATACAATTCAGCTTTAAATATCCCAAATACATCAGCTGAAAGTATGATATTTAGTGGGCATTCATTTCTTTGACAGTAGAGTAGTTTCAATTAATCCTAGTGTGCATTAAAAGTAACTTTCCAAAGAAACTATTTCCTAGTTCCATTGGCACAGAAAATGAAGTACCGGTATATGAAAGTAAGCCTGTTTACTGAGACTTCAGTTTCAGAATTAATACCCAACATATCAGTTCAAAACTAGATATACAAAAGAATGTATCTTCTCCTCCAAAGTTGTACAGCACAAGGTAACTACTATCTAAAACTGGTATCTAATAATCAGGATAGGATTCTTTAAAACCTAATTTTGTTCTTTTGTTTACCAGGTTAAACACAAAGATGATAGTAATTTTTTTGTCTTCTTTACTTTGTTTGGAAATTTAAATCTAAGGACAATTCTAGCTTTGAATTATTTCCCCTTGTATGTCCTCTTGCTGTTGGATGGCGTCTTCTAGCACTTCTTGACTGGCATCTATTTCAAGACAGTCTTCACCGGTCACTATCTGGTGACTGTGAGTTAAAGACTGACCAATGTCCATCATCTGTCCATCCTGTCCTTCAACCTCCACAACAATTTCTCCATTACTGCCTCTTCGCTTGTGTACTTTAAGCTCAGGCATTCCTTCAATGTGATGAGACACAAAGTCCCCAGATGTTACCACCACTGGGCCCCCTCTCTCCATCTCCAGAATCTGACTCTGGTCCAAGTGGATGACCTGACCACTCTCCATTTGTATGCCCATCCCTGAGCCAAGCTCTTCGTCCATCTGGATGATTTGGCCAAGCCGTGCACCATCCATCTCCACCACTTGCACCCCTTCCATGCCAACTACTTGTCCTGCATCCATGACTTCATCTACTAAGCTCTGACCTAAGGCTGAGGCTGCAGTTAGTTTGGTGACAACATTCTCTGCTTGGTTGGTCAGTTCTGCCAATTGCTGAGGATCAAATTTGATATCCTGCATTCCCATGTTATCAGAATCCTCATCCATTAAGGCTGATCCATCATCATCCTCTCTCTGTATCTGTAAAGTCTGGTCACCAACCTAAAGAAAAAGTAGCACAAATAACAAGTATAATAATTGATTATAAGGATAAGAGAGCCTTAATCTGTCACACCAAAGGTCATGATTCAAATCAAGATGGAAACTGGGATTTTTACTAGAGATACAAGGATATTTAGCTGAGTTAAATGAGCTTCTAAATGGAAGTGGTGTCATGCTAGCTACTGGCAAGTCAAGAGGTGATCACTGGACTAGCAAGTCAAGAGGTGATCACTGGACTAGCAAGAATTGTACTTTCACTTCTACATTTGGTCAATATATGTGCTCACAATCTCAAATAAATTTTATAATAATAATAATCTTTATTATCTGTGAGGAAATTTGTTTTACAAATGTACATTACAAAAAACAGTACATGATTAGAGCAAACATTTGGACAATAGCACACAAGAATTCTAATATCCGCCTCCTTTGATTTCATTAAATGTTGTTTAAAAATACATAAATTATTTCCTCACTTTATTTATTAAAGTGGCAAGTGCAGGAATCTTCATAATATATATCACAATTAGGACTTAGGTGACAAATGATCAAGGCAAGGCTAAAAGAAAGCTAATCACTAAAAAGAAATTATCCTTGAAGAGGAAGAGAATGACAATCTGTCTTGACTGACTCAAATTGACATTTTGGACTGGGACAGAGGATCAACTGAGAATGTTATAACCCAAATGCAAGTCCTACTGGATGAATACTGTTGGAGATTTTCAAAATATTTTCTTTTACAATGCATTAATATGACAGTTATTCTTGCAAAGTCTAGGCAAAAGTTCAACTCTTACCACGACTGGACTAGGAAAAAAATCATATCCTTAACCATTTAGCCACTAGGCAGTTGTCAGAAACTATCTGAGAAGGGATATAACTCTGTAGTATCAGTTATATAAAAAAAACAACAACTTTTAAATAAATTCACAGAAAAAAACTAATAAAGCCTAACAAAAATCTTATTATAATAGAAAAATAGACCTAGAGATTAGCATTGTGTTATAGTCATAAAGTCATAAATAGGCTTACAGAGCTCAAAAACAATAAAATATCATGTCAGAATTAGTTGCCTTCCATTTGACTAGATCTAACATATTCAATACTGGATCTAGCATCGATTTTTTTCTTCATTTTTACTACAATTGATCTCAAATGGCTCTAAATCACTTAACCCAATCATTATTACCTTACTGAAATATTAATATTCCTATTAACTCTTTCTCTCTGTAATTATTTACCACATTCTGGTGGAATCAACGCTGGTATCGTCAGGAGAGAAAGAGTTAAATGAAAGACTATAAATTGGCCTAAATATGTTAAATTTTGTAGGCTAGCAAAATTACTACCTAAAAATAGCATATCACCCTCTTAGGTCAGAGTTTTTAAAGGTATAAACAATTATTTAAAAACTAGCCGTGCATGCGTAAACAAAACAATCTACCAGTTGAGGGGACTCGCTGCAACTCTAGTTGTGAAATTGTTAATGTACAAGTTCTGTAACAATCGAAAACCCTCTGGTTTTAATGTTTTTACAGAGCAAGTCATTTCTTGTTATACATTATCTCCTTGAACTAAACAAACTGTATTGATGAACTCAAGTACCTGTATGTGAGTGATGGCATCCTGTCCAGCACCATGAGCCTGTAACAACTGAGCCAGATGGACTTTTGTGTCTTCAGTCAATTCCATCTCTTGAATTGTGCCATTTTCATCCTGATTAACAACCTAAACAATGCAAAACACATTCAGTTTATTTGTACAAGTCCACATTTGACAAGACATAACACAAACTTAAACAGCTTACACTTCCTAAATACATTATTGTCTATACTCTATAGCCACAAGTCAAAGCAGAAACAATTGAACTACCTAAAAATTTTTTTTAAATTTCAAAGCAGAAACAACTTAACTACCTAAAAGACCTATTAACAATATCTCAAAAAAATATGGTTTGACAAATAAGACTTAGGGAGGCACAGTGGCTGAGCGGTAATATGCTTGGCTTCTGAACCAGGGGTCCTGGGTTCCAATCCTGGTGAAGACTGGACTTTTTAATTTCGGGATCTTTGGGCGCCTCTGAGTCCATCCAACTCTAATGAATACCTGACATTAGTTGGGGAGAAGTAAAGGCTGTTGATCGATGTGCTGGCCACATGACACCCTCATAAACCGTAAGCCACAGAATCAGATGACCTTTGCATCATCTGCCCTATAGACCACAAGGTCTGAAAAGGGGAACTAAATAAGTCTTAGGAAGCACAGCCTGCGGTATAAAGATGCTCAATAAAATGGACAATACTTCACCCCTGAGATTAAAACAGAACACGAAACTGAAAAATTTCCAACTAAAAAGGTAAAATCCCAGTGGAGACATTAATAAAATTTCCAACATCTTCTCATGGAATGTCTCAAATGATCTCAGACAGGCTGTTACTTGACAACCAAGTATGGCCATGTAAAGCAGAACATGCTATTTTGTACATGACACAGACTGCAAAAGAATCTACAACAAGAAGTAAACATAATATTCAAAACAATTCATTTTTATCTCACCTTCAAAATAAAAACTGTGGGCTCACCATCTATGTGTTCTCCATTTTCTCCAGTCACACTCTACAAAGCAAATATTTTATAAGACAACTAAGTACATTGACAGTTTAACATTCAAAGATTCAATGTAAAAAAAAAAAATATTCTTAATGCAAACAATGCTAAGATCATGCAATGATTTTTTTTTTCTTACAGTTCAACTTGTTCATGAAGATGATACATTTTGTATCATACAAAATACATCACTCTCAGATTGTTTCAAACATTTTCTTGAACTTCATTAGAATAATGTTTTAGAATAACAAACTTACACAATAAAAAGAATATCTGCTAGAAAGCCATCTACCTCTGAATGAATCTTACCAACAACCAAGGATATGGATTTTTAAACAGACACCAACTTACCTGCTGGAGGATTACTTCCCCACCAGTGTATGTCTGATTGCCATCCTCGTCCGTGGTTACAATGATCTCATGAGATCTGGGCAGGCCCACTCGCATAATGCTGGGCTTGATGTCTTCATTTTCTATCATCATACGAGCCTGTGTTGCTGCTGTGACAGGTTTCTGCAGAGAGTCCAGGAACTCTGGTTTCTCCTCAAACACATTACCAACCTCAGGGTGCTAGAAACAAAATGACAGAAACCACATTTCTTGACTAAACAAACAAAAGGTTGAAGTAAAAAGGCATAAGCTAATCCTTTGTGAAAAAAAAATATTTTTTTTTAAATAATACACAAACCTTACGCTTGTAGTGCCGAATGATAGTGTGCCGGTGGGCACAGCACTCATGGCAAACACCACACACATATACATAGCCACTGTGGTAGTTACGCATGTGATTACGAAGTTCATATGTGCGCACAAACTGCTTGTCACACAGCTGACAGGAGTACTTTTGAGACAATGTATGCTCCAGTCTGTGTCTGTTTAACTGATCAGGATATTTGAAAGCCTGAAATAAATTAGTTTTGATGCCAGAGATAGTTCAAAAGAAGAAATGAAATAATAAAATACTTTTTGATATACAAAAACAACTGTCATGACAAATTAAATCTAGGATCCAATAAGCTAAAGTGACAAAATCTGAATGTTAAATCATTGGGCCTGTATTTTAATATAATCTGTATTTTAAAAAATCTGTAATATTCCTTTGTTTCATTGAAAACAATCTCTCATGGCTTTTTCTTCCAATTTTAAAAGATTAAAATCAAGTTCATGCTCTTGACACCAGAGTATCAAAATGTTTACAGCTGTCAAAGCTTACTGTTGACTGTGTATTTCGCTTCCACAGCCTAATCAATTGCCTAACTTCAGACATGATTCCCAATATCTATTAGGTCAGAACCTAGATAGTCCTCTAAAACACATCTTTTGAAGTTTCTGATGGAATCTTAATATCATCAAACACAGTATCCACAAAACTGTTGTTTAGTTGTATCATTTTCATCAACATTCTGTTGAAGGAGTGAGTTTTATGGCCAAATATTTTTCCATAAGCTAACTACGGTGACCAAAATGGAAGTCTACAAGGCATGCGTTATGAGTACACTGCTGTATGGCAGTGAATCATGGACCACCTACGCAAAGCAGGAGAGAAAACTGAACTCATTCCATTTGAGATGTCTCCGTAGGATCTTGAATGTCACATGGAAAGAAAAAGTGTGCAATACTGAGATCCTTGCGCGATCAGGCATTCCCAGCATCTTTACAGCCCTCAGACAACGCCGTTTGAGCTGGCTTGGACATGTTCGCCAGATGGAGGACAAGCGCATCCCGAAAGTCATTCTCTATGGTCAACTCGTGATTGGCACAAGAAAAACTGGTCGACGACCTCCGTTACATAGATGTAATAAAACGTGACTTCAAATCAGTGAACATCAATACTGACAATTAGGAAGACAGCTCTAGACCGCAACAGGTGGAGACAGTGACCAAGAAAGCTATGGACAGTGAAAGTACATGGGTCTCAGCCCAGGAAGAAAAACGCACAATCCGAAAAACGGTCAGCTCCTCTACCACCAAAGCAAAAGCCACCTTAACCTGCGCTATCTGTGGACGGGAGTGTCTCTCCAAAATAGGGCTCAACAGCCACATGAGGAAGTGTGCTCTGAGTTGAACCATAGTCGTCCTACGACTGAAGGAGGCCAATGATTGATTTTTCCAGATTTATTTTTTTAAAGTTAAATGCTTGACTTGTTTCCATGCATATGCTGCATTAAGAATGGCTTCCTTAATGGTAACGGGCATCCATAATGTTAAATGGTATCCTTAATGTTATAAGTTTTGAAATGTTTCAAATGGAAAGAGGCCAGATGTCCTAGTCACAACATACATGTGCAGCAGATGCATACACCATAGCCATGACAGATTATGAAGTGTTGGACTATCAAAAATAAATATGGAAAGAAAAATACAAATATCAAGAGACACATAAACATTTCACTGCTCTAACAATGTTCTCATTTCAAGTTTCATTTCAAAGCACTAAGTTAAAGTGTTATTTTTTACAAAATGTACAAAGTTCTCAAACTCTGCCTTTTAAAATGCACTGCTACTTTAGACCATACACAACACAATTGACAGTTGACTGAAAGAAGTGCACATGCTCCTACTTGTAGGAAATCAACATTACTGACCATTGGTTATTTTTTCTCACTATTATATCTCCCTTACCTTTCCACAAGCATCACATTTATAGGCTCTATCCTTTGTGTGTGAAATCAAATGGGTCTTCATATTTCCTTTCTGCCTGAATGTCTTGCCACACTTGGGGCATGGATACAACTTGATTGTGTCAGCATGAAATTGTTTAATGTGAGCAATCAAGCCAGTCTGGACAAACACAAGATTATCTTATTAAGTAACACAAGCAATGAAATAAGTTTAAATCATTTCAAGCTGTCATAAATAGAATAAATGTCCAGTAAGCTTGTAAGATATTAAGGCATTTGAAATTCTGAAAGATTATGTATACAAAGAGAAAGAAACCTTCAGTTTTACAGTTATATTTATAAAGCTTTTTAATTTTGTCAATAAAATACAAAATAAATTAAAATTCTAAATTTACTATCACAGAAGTTTAAAACTAGATCACTATCTGTCTGACAAAACAGCCTAAGTTCTCAAGTACATCCCTTGCCTCTTCTCACCTTGGAAAATAAAACTTTGCCACAGTGTGTACACTGCAACTGGTATTGCTTCTCATGTACAGTGGCAATGTGAAGTTTCAGGTAGTTCTCATAATGGAAGCGCTTGCGACAAATGGGACACTCAGCTCTTTTCTCTCCATGGACTTTCAAATGTTTCATCATATTGCTGCGGGAACTGATGGTATCAAATGTGCATATTTTATTGATGACATTGAGTAAAGCAGAAAAAAATTGCCAATATCTATATATCGAATGTTCGAATGTCTCAGTGAACAAGTAACTGACAGACACAAATACTTTTCAAGACAATTAGATACTGAAAATACAATTTATAGTGATAGGATTAGGGCTGAAACCTCTTCAAATTAAAAAAGTTATTACTGCCTAAAATAACATAAACAGTATCAAACATGGCATATTTTTAACAATTATTGTCTCAAGAGATCTAGAGCAGTATTTAACAAATATTACAGAGGCACCAAAAGTTTCACTAGCTAAAAAAATGTTGCCCTTCTCTTATATATATATATATATATATAATATATATATATATATGGCTCCTTCTGTCTCGTAAGACAATGGATGCGCCCAGATGAGTCACTGGCTTTGGTTACGTCTTGAGACGGGGCAGAATCTGGAGTGGCTGATCAAGCCAATTCTGGATCGGCAGAGTTTGCCACAGTTTGAGCATTTATATTCATCTGTCCTAGGGCTCACTGACAGGGCAGCTTTCTTTTTCTTTCTCTTGACCGATGCAGCTTCATTTCTTTTGCATTCAGCAAAATTCGTACCAGCACGTACACTCTGTCTCCATGCTGTCCGGTCTTGGGCTATATCTTCCGACATACTTTGGTCGATGCCCATGGCTCTCATGTCTCGCTTGCAGACATCTCTGTAAGTTAGTCTTGGGCGGCCCTTGGGTCTGGCTCCCTCTGCTAGCTCAGCGTACAGGATGTCTTTAGGGATTCTTCCATCTGGCATGCGAGTGACATGACCGAGCCAGCATATTCTTCTCTGTTGAAGGAGAGCATAGATGCTGTGTATGTTGGCCAGTGTCAAAACTTCCTGGTTGGTGACACGATCCCTCCAGGAGATGCACAGTATGCGTCGCAGGCAGCGTAGGTGGAAGCTATTTAATCTGTGCTCTTGACGCATGTAAGTTGAGCAGCTCTCACTGCCATAGAGAAGTGTGCTCAGAATGCAGGCATTGTAGACAAGGATTTTTGTTGCCGTGGTCAATTTGGTATTTTCCTACACACGCTTAGGGAGTTTTGCCATTGCTGCAGAAGCCTTCCCTATTCTTTAGGTCAACTCAGTGTCTAAGTTTAGGTTGCTGGCTATTGTTGCTCCCAAGTATGTGAATTCCTGCACCACCCTAAGTGTTATTTCCAATGTGTATCACTGGTATTTCTGCAACATCTTGTGCCATGATTTCAGTCTTGGAGAGGCTAATTGTGAGGCCAAACTCTTGACAAGCAGCTGCCAGTGCATTCACAAGCCTCTGTAATCCTTCTTGTGAATGAGATATTAGTGCGGCATCGTCTGCGAACAGCAGTTCTCTAATCAAGATACGCCATCTCTTCGTTTTGGCTTTAAGGCGTGCCAGATTAAATAGCTTTCCATCGGATATACTGTGGATATATATTCCATCTTCCAGGGATTTGAATGCGCTGGTGAGTACAACTGAAAAAAAGATGCCGAATAGTGTTGGAACCAAAACACATCCTTGTTTTACTCCGCTCTTGATGGAGAATGGCCTAGAGGCGGAGCTGTCAAACTGTACGGTGCCCTGCATGTTTTCATGAAAAGCTGACACTAGTTTCCGTAGCTTGTTTGGACAGCCGATTCTCTCTAATACAGCAAACAAGCCGGTTCTGCTGACAAGGTCAAACGCCTTGGTCAAGTCAATAAAAGCTATAAAAAGGGGCTGCCTTTGTTCTCTGCTTTTCTCCTGTAGCTGTCGCAGGGAGAAGATCATATCTGTTGTGGATCTACCGGCCCTAAAGCCACACTGCGATTCTGGGTAAACTCGTTCTGCCAAGATCTGTAGTCGCTTCAGTACTACTCTGGCATAAGCCTTCCCAACTATGCTAAGAAGTGAAATGCCTCTATAGCTGTTACAACCCTTATTTTTGTAAATCGTTACTATGTTGGCATCCTTCAATTCTTGGGGGACTATTCCTTGCTCCCAGCATAGACTTAGCAGTTCATGGCGTGGCTTGATTAGGCCATGCTTTCCAGCCTGAATGACTTCAGCAGGAATACCATCTCTTCTGGGTGCTTTCCCGTGTGCAAGCATGTCAATGGCTGTGCTCAGTTCCTTTACAGAAGGTGTTTCATCTAATTCACTCAAAACTGAAAGTGGTGGGAAGTTAGACAAAGCAGTTGTCGCGATGGCATTTTCAATCTGGTAAAGTTCTGCGTAGTGTTCTATCCATCGTTCTATTTGCAGTGCACGATCAGTGATGATTGAGCCATCTTTTGACTTTAGTGGGGCACACTTGCTGGTGTGAGGTCCAAAGGCTTTTTTCATGCCCTCGTATAGTTCTCTGATGTTACCACAGTCGGCACAAGATTGGATGTTTTCACATAGGTCCTGCCAGTATTTGTTTGCGCACTGTCTTGCTATTCTTTGGGCATCATTTCGAGTAGATCTGAGAGCTTGTAAGTTGCTAGGGGTGGGCTCCTTCTTGTAGTTTAGCATGGCTACTCTCTTGCTTTTAGTGACAGTTTTCATTTCTTGCAGACTTGCTTCAAACCAGTCTTCCTTTTTCTTTGTTTTGTTACCAAAGACCAGTGATGATGTTTGGTACATAGTATCACGTATGAGCGTCCAGGTTTTTTCTATCTCAGTCACTGAGAAGTTTTTGAAAGCTTCCTCTAATTTCTTTGTGAATTCGATTCGATCAGCATTGTTAATGTTTGCAGTATTCAGGCGTGCTTTTCTTTTTCCCTGTGATGAGTGGATCTTAGTAGGCAGCAGTCTTGTGAGGCAGGACACTAAAGTGTGATCAGTATCACAGTCTGCACTTTGAAAGCTACGTGTGAGCAGTATGTTTCCAATGTCCCTTTTCCGTGTCAGTATCACATCCAGCTGGTGCCAGTGTCCAGACCTAGGATGTCTCCATGAGACACAATGCTGTGGTTTTGTCTTGAAGTATGTGTTCGTAATGCAGAGCTTATGCGGAGAATTCAAGAACTCTTTGTCTGTTCTCATTCATCATGCCGATTCCAAAAAGCCAGAGGCAGTCTGGCCAGGTAGTGTGGTCTGCTCCTACTTTTGCATTGAAGTCACCTAGAATAACCATGTGCTCTTTTTGAGGAATAGTCTTCCCTTAGGTCTTCGTAGAACTTGTCTTTGTCCTCTTGGAGTGAACATAGTGTTGGGGCATAGGCACTGATTAGAGTGACTTTTCCAAATGTAGTCATCATACTTATGCTTAGTAGCCTTTCCGAGCCACCAACTGGAGGGACTATTGTGGGAAGTAGACTGTTCTTGACAGCAAAGCCCACACCATGCATTCTCGTCTGTTCCTTGTGCTTTTCCTTTCCAAAAGAAAGTGTAATCAGCCTCGCAGAGCATGCCGTCTTCGGCTAGTCAGGTTTCTTGGAGAGCTGCAATGTCAATGCGTAGTCTTTTCAGCTCATTGTTTATGACTGCCGTCTTCCTTGCATCGTCAAATTGCCGTAGGTCATCTGTAAGACCAGGACACAATCCCGACGTTCCATGTGGCCAGTCGCATAATAGGAATTTTCTTTTTCATTTTTCTTCTTTTGTTGCTTGGTGTAGGTTTACAGCCTACTTGTCGTTTTAAACTAAGCTCTAAGCACCCATTAGAGCAGGCAGGCTGTGGCGGATCAGCACCTAACTGTCTGGGGGCTGCCCAGGTTGAGGCGGGCGGTAGCTGATCAGTGAGGCGCGAAGACCTCTCCCACTGACAGAGACAACCCGTAGCGTCCATACATTACGCCAATCAAGTTGGACTTATAACCCGTAACTGTTGTCTCCCGTGTTGTTTTAGCCGCTTTGCAGCAGCACCAGAGTTTCCTCTCCGGGGCGCATTCCTGGGCCTTAGATAAAAGGGTCATGGGTGGCCCATGCGTCATGATCCCTCTCTTGACCTTGCTGATGTGATCCAAAGGAGCGCATCGCGTTACATTTGGCACCAACTCAGTTGCAGAAGCTGCCGGAGGGAATTTCGTAGCTGATACTCCCAACGCCTAAGGGGCTTCACTCCTGATTTATCCTCGAGGTTGTCTCTTGAAGCCTTAAAACCGCAAGGCAGCGGGGGTTTGAAGTCAGAGTACCCCTCTCCTAGATGAATTGCCCTACTAGGCTGACGAGCTCCACCTGCTTCGGGCAGATATATATATATATATATATATATATAATGCTAATGGTATAATTCACATTCATAAAAGAACTCTATTTGCACACTAATGTAATAGATTATTACTTCCCTTGTAAATAGTGACATTAGATATAACTGTTTCATTTTTTAAATAATTATACAAAAAAGTTATTTTGGTTTTTTGTTTTTCCCATTATCAATAATTTTAGTCTTTATTTTCATATTTTAATAAAAAATTTAGAAAAAACTTAAAATGTCACTTTATGAATAGCAAAAAAATGACATAATACAGTTAGGGTTAATTTACTTCAAGAACCAATAAGTTTCCTTTACAGTGATATAATAAACTTTATGATTCCTTTTGCTATGAAAACACAGATAATATTTAATGTAACTTTAACTAGTTTAAAGTCACAAGAAAACAATGACACAATAAGTCAATGCAGTTATTGAAAATGTCTGATAAAAGCTAACAAGATATTATATCAGTAATTACTTTTTCAACTACTGTATACATTTACCTGAATGATTTTCCACAATCAGGACACGCCAGGTTATCTTTAATAAATAATCTATTTTTCTTCCTGACCATTCGAACTGTTGTACCATTGGGTAAACGACACTGGTGATCATTTAGATAATCTTTCCTTGTGAAAAGTTTCCCACAAAACTCGCAGGCATACTCTGGCTGGCCATGGAGAGACAGGTGGCGTGAAAGGTAGCGCTCGTTTTTAAAGGTTTTCTGACAAATTTCACAAGACAGAAGATTGGACTGGTCCAAGATAGTTTCACCAACTGCTTCACATTTGTGGTTGTGAAGAGTTCCAATCTGCAAACAAATTAGACAATAGTGATCTATCACATCAGTATTTTTATGGACTAGCAAAGAAATATCCTAATGATAAATGTGAGGAAGGTTGAATAGGATTTATTTATTAAATATTGTCATAAAACTATATTTCCTTGTGCGATTCAACATAGAATCAATATTTCTAAAATTGTTCTGTATATTTCATATATAGTCAACCAAGCCATGTTTAATATTCTCCTCACTTATTTAATTCTATTCTATAAACATAAATAACATCACTAGTACTAAATGTAATCCTTTCTTACATCACTTTTGGCTTTAAAATGTACATGTCTAGTGCTAAGATATCAAGTGATACTAGTTAATAGGCCTACAATTCTAGTAATTCATACATTTCAAACATTATAATTTACTAGAATTTTTTAAGAAACCAATAAACACTTCTTGACGTATATCACCATTTTGTCACAGGTTGTTTTCACCCAAAAAGTTCTGACAATTAAAAATGTATATCTATATATATGTGCTTAGGACTGTTGCCTCAATGGTCTTGGATTGGAACCCTGCCCCAAACACCATCCCACGCCATCCTGTGGCAGTCTGGCTTAAGACATACTAATCTTCAACTTTGAAGAACATCTAAAACATATAAAAATATACAATGAAAGGTTAGAGTCCTTCCTACCATAGATTATGTTACTTACATGCCCCCCCCCCCCCAAATAATTATAGGCAAGGTTTCAAAATGCACAGGATGACATTCATCCGTTATGTTTTTTTACATGGAAATACTATAAATCAAATAAATCCTTTTCCTGAACACAAAAATGCTATCACATATTTTTGGACAATAATAAAACCCACACTCACGTTAGTGATATAATAATTACTCAACAAACATAAATTTGAAATCTAATGGAGTAAAATATTGGTTCTTTAAATAAAAATACAACAAAAAGACATATTAATATATATATATACATATATAAATACCTAATAAAATTAACATATAATATGTGACTAAAACATTTGGCAACAAAAATGTCCCAGACCACAGCAGCTGCACAAAAACATACACTTTGATTCTTGACAGTGTAACTTAAAAACTGACTTAAAATACAATTCTAAATGGTTGACAAATATTACCTTAATAAACCTCTTGCCACACTTGTCACATCTATGGGGGTGTGTGTGGGTCATGTGATGTTCCTTAAAGGCCAGCCATTCATTGAAAACTTCACCACATGTTTCACAAGGTGCGCTGCCTTCCTGTTGTATTTTCTGTCTGGTTGAGCAAACTGGAGCATGCCAGTTTAGTTCCTCTTTGCGTATGAACACACGCTCACAAAGGTCACACTTGAAAGCCCCATGATGTGAGGCTTCATGGCGCACCAAGTAAGCAATGCTGGCAAAGGTTTTATTGCATTCTTTGCAAGGGAACTGCACATTAGCTTTTTCGTTGATCACCTTGCCAGAACACTCATGCTCTGCTAGGTCTTTGAGAGAGAAATAGGCCACCTTACAGGCTCCACACTGGTACTTGCCACAGTTCAATGTATGATTCTGTAAACCCAGCTGAGTGCCAAAAGTTTTTTTACAGTTAGGACACACATGAACGCTGTATTCTCCTGAAAGTTCAGGACAGCAGCGAGATATATGTCTTTGTAAGGAATCTTTACGTGAGTAACATTTTCCACATACCTATATTTAAAAAAAGGCAAATAAAATATGAATATTTACTTAAAGGATGATGAAATTACAATAGAATTGTAATGCTTAAGTGAAATTGCAGATGGCAGAGAGAATTGAAACACTAAAGATGTGTTTTTGTAGTGAGTTAGAATTAGTTTAAAATGTCATTTGATATTATTACTACCTGATTTATTTCATGTCATCTCAAGTTGAATTTGTTTGTATTGTAATAAAGTTATAATTAGTTTTGTTTTTAAAAAGAAGTTTGTTTAAGTTATTTCAAAGTTCTACAATTAAAAATTTAATACCCCTACATTGATTTAGTAGTACGTGCAATCTGGTGCTGAAAGTCAATGACTGATCACAGCACTAGGAAATCTGAAGCAGTGATAATTAGTTAAAGACTGCCATTTAATAGATCAAATGCAATGTTGTTAAAATTTTATGTTAAATAATTTTCACATTTAATATGAAATCCAATAAGACATTTAAAAAAAAAGCAAAGTACATAATTTAGTTTTTTTTCTTTTTTTTTAGTTCAAAATTTTCTTTTTGATTTCATTCCATTCTTAGCCTCTATTTGTTCTTTAATACTTTTAGATGCTATTTTTTTCTAAACTTTTATTAAACTCCTAATATCTTACAGAGTTACCTCTGTGAACTTGTAAGCAGAAATAGCAATGTCTACTCACTTCACACTTATAAATATCTGTATGCATAGCCATGTGTCTGAACAAGTACTTTCCACTGGTGAATGATTGACGACAGATTTGACACTCATGGTTGGCTTCATGGGACACCTCCCCTTCCTCTAGTTGCACACCTGAACAGTCATGTTCATCAAGAAGATCCTAGAAGAAATGAAAACAAACTTAATTCTTGTGTGCATTCACCACACCGCCAAACCTAACACTGATTAAAATCCAATGAAAGAATGAGACACACTGAGATAAATATTTAAGTAAAATATAAAGAGGGTTAAAAATGTACATCCATAATATACCTTACATTTTGATATTCATTGAACATAATGCAAGTAGCATGTAAGGTACAGTCACATTTAGTCTATTATGATATAATCTGGTTTTACAAATAGCTTCTTACGTGGTACAGAGTGATAGGAGGCTACTAGCCATTCTTTAAACTTCTGCATATTGTAAGACTTTTAATGTTGGCAAACTGAACCCAGTTAGTACAATATCATTTGAGCTATAATGGCTTGATCTCAAATGGCATCACTCACTTTTTGTATACAAGAAGAAAGCTAATTACAAGAATTCCAATTTCAAATTAACATTTTAAGAAAGTATTCTTTCAATAATTTTTTAAGAGATAATAGTCCCTGCATTTTCTTAATTCTGCATACTAATCATCCCCCCTACTATCCCCCCCCCCCACCCCCTCTAAAAATGATAATGATAACATAAGTGTACATTGTATTGACAATTGGCTTCAATTATTTTTCTTATTTATCATTTATGATTAACAGAAGAACTACTTAAGTTAATTGCTGAGAAAAAGAAAATTGAATGAATAGAAGAAGAAAGATAAAATAATACTTCAATGTCATTAAAACATTCATAATGTATGTTGCAAGATAAAAACATAATCGTACCTGCCGCAAAAAGGTCCTTCCACATTTCTCACAGGTAAAACGAGCTCGGTGCATAGAAGCGTGTCTGATGGCAAAACTAAGCTGGTTGAAAGTGCGGCTACATTCTCTGCAACAAAAGGAATCATTGCCATCTTCATCAACAGTCTGCTCCACTAGACTGGCTGTGTCATCACACGTGTGTTTGAGCAGGGACTCGTTGCGAGCAAATCTCTTACCGCAGATGTTGCACCTATACCTGTCTGTATGAGCCGGCAGATGAAGTTTCAAATACTTAAGCTGGGTAAAATGTTTATTGCATATGCCACAAGCAAATTCTTCAGCTCCATTGGGACCCTCCACGATTTTTGTTTTGGCTTCCAATTCCTCCAGCTCTGGATCATCTCCTCTGCGCCGTTTTTTACGCCTCTGTCTGACTGGCTGCTGTGGCTTCTCATTGTCACTATCTTCTCCCTCCTCTCCAGTATCTACAGTCATCCACTGCTTATTATTTTTCTTAATATTAATTCTGTATTCATCAGAGTCACCATCCTCTTCCATACTTCTATCCTCATATAAATCAGCTGCAACCATTGCTATGGGATCAGGGACTTTGTCGGCTGATATGGCAGCATTTACTAGGGCAGTCAATGCATCTGTGCCATCAAGGTCAGCAATAGTATTTTTTCTCTCATGCTGTGGTACATCTATCACTTCCTCTTGGGTTCCCACCTCCACATCAGGGTCTTTGTTTACTGTCACATTCACAACTTGACTATCTGCACTATCTTTAACTTGAGTAGTCACTTCAATAACAGTAGCTGTCTTAAGATCTTCTTCTTTAACATCTTCAATCATTGTAACTTCAAGTGCTTGCTCTATAGCTGACTCTGTATTGTCTGGTGCTGATTGGGCTTCTGTCATTTTGTGCTCACTCCCATCTGATGTTATTTCATATGCAGTAGTCTTATCTCCCTTGGTTATTACTATGTATTTTTTAGGGGATTCTAGAACTGGCAGGGGTTTTTCAATTCCTGTTTCATGTTTAATGTCATCTTCACTGGACTTAACTTTTAAAAGAACAGGTTTTTCAAAATTCAGATTGGGTTTTATTTCTGTATTGGTATTTTTCTTTATATTAGTACCACTGTTACTAGCTGAAGCTGGCTGACTTTTTGAGTCCACAACACTTGTATGACTCCTTTTTTTTGCCACTGGGGAAGTCATTTCATCTAGGGCAGCTTTTCTTAAAGTGGCAGCCATGGCCACACCAAATCTTTGACGTGGTGGTTTTTTGTCCTCATCTTCAGAGCCTCCAGGTGCTTCCTCATCAGAAGAAGCTTCACCAGGGTATTTCAGCCATTTTCCTAATTTTCCTAAACCACGAAATCCCCTGGCACTACGCCTTGGACGTGACCCATCAGAACTATCAATGGTATCAGCTGAAATGTCAGGTACTTTTAGGGGTGGAGGAGTTGAATTTGATTCTGGCTGAGCTTCAACTAAGACTTTTCTTGGTCTCCCTCTCCTTTTTTTCTCACTTTTATTTTGTTCAGTGGCTTCCATTTTGGTAAAACTGTCAGTTTCTTCAGTAGATTCTATTTTACAATTTGTAAAACTGTCAGTTTGTGACACATCCATATCACTTTCTGTTGAGGATATAGGTATATGTCTAGGTCTACCAGGTCTTCTTCCTGTTTCTGTATGTATGAACCTAGCTCCACTTCCGCGTGGACGGCCCCTGCCCCGACCTCTCCCCCTACCCCTGCCCCTAGGAAGCATGTAATTACGATATTCTCCAACTTTAAGGGGCACTGGTCTCCGGCCTCGCCTTGGAGGTCCTTCAGTGTAGTTATACACTGGAAATAGATGGTCTCGAATGTGTTTGGCAAACAAAAATTGTGACGTGAATTTTTCCCCACAATGTTTACATGTGTAGTCACCTTCAACATCATCTGGGTGAATTTCTGAGGAATCTCGACTAGCATCTCCATCTTTAGTCAATTCTCCATCTGTGCCTTCTAGCTCTTCATCATCAGGATCAGTGTAAAGTATCTCACCAAGCATTGCTACATTACAAAATAGAAAAGTCAAATTGAATTATATAAATGTACAGAAATCTTGAGGAAAACTTCCACAAACTATCAATCTAAAACATAACTTTAGGTCTTCTAGCATACAATTAAAGTTCATAAATTTTCAAAAATTAACAATTAAGCTGAATACGCATTTCTTTTTTACATTATTCAGTTGACAGCTGGACATTTCAGATGATAATTAACAAACAAATTAAAAAAAGAAAGTATTTAGTTGTTAGAATTCACATAATATTGTGGCTTTAACTATTTTTTGTCTTTCAACCTGAGTAATGCATTTTCTTAAGGCTAAAATTATGTAAAACAAATACCAAAAGAATTTAAATTATCGTATGAAAAAACAAAACATTACTTGAAAACTTTTTCAAAGAAACTATTTTCAGCAAATAATCTATCAAAACTCTAGTGTATGGAAATATCAGATTGGATCATTCAAATTAGCTACTGAATAGATCAATGGAATAGAAGTTTAGTCATTGGTAGAAGTTAAGTCATTGATTAACATGCATGACTAGGAACATGCATGGATGTAATCATCTTCCTTTTTGAAGTTACGTATGTTTTTTATACGATAAGATAAGTTGGCAGACTCACATCTATATCTATAATAAGGTTTTTCAAACACTCCCTGAAGAGCCTGGACACTTATTTTTTTCAAGAAACAATGTTCAACAAGACTAAGTAAACCTTTCAAAGCAACTACATAAAGATTCAAACAGATATTTTAGAGGATAGATCAGTTGGACAAAGTAATTAGTAACATAGAAGTAAGTTTTAAAAGTTAGATGATTACCAAAAAAAAACAAGAAACTTACATTTAGTTTTTCCATCAGGCATCAGAGATTTTTTTAACTTCTTGGCATACTGTGGTGCATACCACACCTTAAGTTCATCCCCAACAGAGATATCTTTGGTTGTGTTGAAGAATATATTAATCCCCAGTTGATAGGCCATACAGTTCTGTTCCTCCTCATTTCTGGCTACTTGGACTAATGCCATCCAATTGCAATTGGCTTCACTGCTGGCATCCAGGCTTATGAAACTATCATCTTTGGAAAGTATCTTGGAGAGCAAAGTTAACAGTGGAATTATTTAAAATAATGTCACCTTTTTTCCCTTATATATGCAACTTTAATCTAACATAAATAACTGTACATTTGTTACCACGGAAGGTAGAAAACAGACTACTATTTCTGTTACAAAAAAGCATTTGGAAGGTACTTTAAAGAACCACATGACTAGAAAATTCTATTTTTGATAAAATAACATATTCACTCAGAATTTCAGAATATAGAATTAACAATAGACAAGAAAGAAAAATGTATGGATTTAAAAAATACAAAAGATATGACTTCAGCTTTCACATACTGTACTACATTACAATTTAAGCCTACTTACAATTTAGAAATATATATATGTGCTACAGAATACATTAATAACATCAATTTAATTTGGCACTGCATCAGATTATGAAGTGTCAGACTATCAACTGTGTTAAAATAAGAACAGCTGATTTATATAAACACTTCCTAACATTTGTTCTGTATATTCTAACCTAGTGCATGAAACTCATTCTTAGCTTACTGATTAGCTGGACAGTGATGCATTATTTTTTCCTGGCAACAAGCAGTTAATAAATAATATTTCTAGAGCACACCTAGATAAGCTTACTTTAAGAACAAATATATCGTCTCTGTCAATATCATGCATAGTTTTCTTAGCTTCAAATGGACCCAGCTGTGTTTTGCTGGAAATGGGCTGCAGGGCTAAGATTCCAACACCTCCATCTGGATACTCCACAGGGTTCAAAAAGTGTGGGACTGTGAGTCTGGCTCTATCAAAAAAAAAAAAAAAATTTAACTAAATCAAAGTAAACATATAATTACTATCTTGACTCACTAAACGGAACCTGAGAATAAAATTAAATTATTGCAACACTTTTTTTTTTGTTGAGCCCACATTTTACTGTAGTAACTAAATTTTACATCAATTTTAATAAGACATAGAAATGGATAGCAAATTCATTAAAAAAAAAAAATTAACAATATGAAAATATATTTTCGAAAGGACATCTATTATTTTATTTAAAACACTATAACAAAATCTAAGTAATTGTTAAAAATCATCAAATCATTAAAAAAAATCGAAGTCATTGTTAAAAATCAATCTTTTGTTTTTCATTTCTTGGATAAATTCCGGATGTTCCTTTAGAAATGAAGATCATAGCCAAACCTCCTGCAGGATGGCAGGTAATGGGAATGATCCAAATTCAGAACCATCAGACCAAACTGCCATCACAGAGCAGATAAACTTAATCTACAATTAAACCACAGGGCGCAAGAAAAGATTCATGTAATTTTGAAAACCCACATATTGGACTTTTAAAATTAACAACAAAAAAAATTGAAACATATTTACATTTTTGGCATGACAAACATATACTTTAATTTAATACAGAAATTACAAAACTTAAAACGGTTTTGTAAAATATTTGCATTAAATAAAAAGTAAACATTTGAATATATATTTGACCAAGGCAGATGTAAATATCAGATCGAGATAGACTTACACAGACATAAGCATTAGACCTCATCATCTGTCCCTTGACTTTGGTTATAGGGGTGCTGTGACAGTTCGGGTAACCACCCCCCCCCCCAACACTTTTCCCGATCATTAGCTATTCTTTTACTGAATTTAATGATATATTCTTCCTATAAGATAATGTGCAATAATCAATTATATAAAATTTTATTTCAAGTGTTCAGTGTCTCCTACTATCCCACAAAATAGACTGACCTTGAAATCTGAGGAATATATTTGTTGGACAATCCGAGCTCAGGACATTCTTCAGTAGGATGTTCTTGCCCACACACATCACATTCAAGAACTAAATGTGGGGGGGAAAAAAGTCGATTTAAAACATTATTGAATTTAAAACTAATGAGTCATTTTTTTCCTTTAGTTGCGTAAATTCATAACATATTTATTCAAATAATTCAATATGTATTAAAAACATGGACAAATTATTTACCAAATTTTTTCTCTTTATCTTCTGCTGATGATAAAATATCAGTTGTTTCCCCTTCATTGAGACATTCTTTCTCTTTCTCCATTACCTCCTTCTCCATCATTTTCTCTCTGTATAGATGATATAATGAAACATAGAATTCAAAACAAACTATCGGCATATAGACTTGATTATTATTATTATCAGCATTATCATACCAAAACAAAAAAAAAAGCAAACAATTATATATGATCTAATAGAGTATTTTGCAGAAGTCTTACAAGTTTAAGTGGCAAGGATGACAGTAATTTAAAGACCTACTTATCAACAACAGCATTAAATTAAAATGACAATTATCCTTAGTTAGTCCAATACAAGAATATGCATCCTGTGTTAGGGACCCTTCAACTTATGAAAACAAAGAAACTAGAACAGATGCAAAATAGATCTGTGAGATATAAAACAAATATTCACAATTGATTAGACTGACACCATTAATAAAATCACTAAATTTAGAGACACTTCTGGACAGAAGAATCAAAAGTAAAGTAGCAATAATGCATAAAACAATGAAGCACAATTTACTAATATCAAACCTAATAATACTCAGACACTACTTTGTAAATTAGCTTTCACTTTAGACTTAGACTTAACTTAGGCATTGTAAACCTTAAACTAGATTTAGACTAAACCTTTAAAAACTAAAATCAACAACAGTCATCATGAAATCGCTCTGGCTATTTATCCTAATAATTACTAAATACACACTAGCTGAACATAGAACTAGATCTACCTTAGTCAACACTAAACTTAAAAAGGAAACAACAGTCATAATCAATCATCACACTCTAGATCAATGCAACTTAAAAAATAACCTAACATACACACCCATAACATTAAAGAAGATCACCCATCACAAATGGAAGTTCTCAATCAGACACACCAGAAATAAATACCTATCACTGTTAATATTAATAGCAGGAGATATAGAGTCAAATCCAGGGCCTAGATCTAAAGATAGATGCACCATGAAACAGAAAGCCATTCAATGTGACACCTGCGATGAAAGGTACCATGCATGTCTCCATATGAATACACCTGTGTATTATGCCTTAGGCAACAAAGACACATCATGGCACTGTGTACCGTGTGGGTTACCTCAGTTTACATCAGGACTGTTTGATTCCTTTGATGCAGACACTTCTAACCCATACAATATCCTAAACACCATCCCAAACCAAACTCACCAACCACTAGCCAGATCCACTCCTGTTAAACCTAAATCTACTAAAATTAATACAACAGCCTCACTAAACAAACCTACTAAAGAAGTAATACCAAAATACCTTAAAAACTTAGTAATAAATTTTCAAAGCATTAGGAACAAAACAGCAGACTTAGAAACTTTACTAGAATGTGAGAAACCAGACATAATTGCAGGAACAGAAACTTGGCTACATCCTGAAATTTACAATGCAGAAATTTTCAATAGTAATTATGAAATTTTTAGAAAAGATAGGGCTGATAATCATGGAGGAGTTCTTCTAGCAATAAAAAGCACTCTTATAGCAGAAGAAATTACCTTACCTAACTCAAAAAATATAGAATCAACATTTTGTAAAATTAATACCACCTCAACATCCCTAATAATAGGCAGCATTTACAGACCACCAAATTCTAGTTTAGAATACATGCAGGAACTATGTAATCAGATTACTACACTTAAAGAGACAAATAAAAATGCAGTTTTTTGGATTATGGGTGATTTCAACCTACCTGATATAAATTGGAAAACACTAACCATAGATAAACACCAAAACCTTAAGGACATAAATGAGCTTTTCTTAGAAACTTTACACAACCTAAGTTTAGATCAAATCATTAAAAAGCCAACTAGATTAAACAACACATTAGATCTCTTCTTAACCAACAGACCTGGATTAGTAGTTGATTATGATATTATCCCTGGTCTATCAGACCATGAGATCATAAAAATACACAGTCAGATAAAAGCAGTAGCCAATACAAAACCCAAAAGAAAAATCTTACTCTGGAATAAATGTAACCTAACACAACTACACCAAGCTGCATTAAACTTTCAACAAACATTCTTATTAGAAAAAGACAAAAGCATTATAGAAAATCATATACCAACTAAATACATACAAAACAAAATAAATAAATGCTGGTTTAATAATAGACTAAAGAAGCTTTGTAAACAGAAGGAAAACCTATATAGAAAATTTAGAGAAACTAAGGCAGAAAGAGTTTACAAAAAGTATATAAAAATTAAACACTTAACCCAAAAAGTAAGCAGACAGCTGCAGAGTGAATACATAAACAATGTAATATCTAAAGATAACAACAAAAACCTATGGTCATACATTAAGTCTAAGAAAATGGAAACAACAGGCATAGCGACATTAAAAGATGAACATAACATAATACATAAAGATAATGAAACTAAAGCAAAAATCCTAAACAAATACTTTGCATCAGCATTCTCAGACCCAGGAGACAAAGACATATTACTGAATTTGAACCAAGTAGACAACATAGAAGATATAGTAGTACAAGAAAATGGAATTCAAAAACTATTAGCCAACACCAAACCAAATAAAGCGTCTGGACCTGATGGTATTTAAGCTAGATTACTCAAAGAACTAAGCAATGAGCTAGCCCCAGTGTTCAAAATACTATTTCAGGCTTCGCTTAACCAGGGCAGAGTACAAAAGGACTGGAAAGAAGCTAATGTCACCCCCCTATTTAAAAAAGGAGAAAAATCTGACCCAGGAAACTACAGACCAGTATCACTTACCAGCATCACATGTAAATCCTAGAACACATAATATGTAGCAACATTATAAATCACTTAGACAAACATAATGTCCTCACACCATACCAACATGGCTTTAGAAAATATAGATCATGTGAAACACAACTAATAGGACTAATTGATGATTTTTCTAAAGGTTTAGATAATAGTGAACAAATAGATGCTATCTAACTAGATTTTTCTAAGGCTTTTGACAAAGTTCACCACCATAGTTTGCTTAAAAAATTAAAATATTTTGGCATTAATGGTCCACTGCATCAGTGGATTAAAGATTTTCTGATAGGGAGAGAACAAACTGTAATAATAAATGGCTCTAAATCAACACTGATAACAGTAAACTCAGGTGTACCTCAAGGAACAGTCTTGGGTCCACTACTATTTTTAATTTACATAAATGATTTACCAAATTGCATTACTTCAGGAACAAAAGTCAGATTATTTGCAGACGATTGCATAATATATAGAACAATAAAAACAACACAAGACACAGATATTTTACAAAGAGAATTAGATGAATTAAAGAAATGGGAATCAAATTGGAGCACGTCTTTCCACCCAGAAAAATGTCAGTTGTTAAGAGTAACAAAAAAACTAAAACAAATTAATTCCACTTATCTTATTCATGGCAAACCAGTAACACAGACTAAAAACGCAAAATACCTAGGTGTTATAATAAATGAAAAACTGTCATGGAATCCACATATTGATGAAACTATAAAAAAATCAAACAAAGCATTGAGATTTATTAAAAGAAATTTCTATAAATCAAATAAGAACATAAAAATAAAATGTTATTTAACCTTGGTTAGGCCATTAATAGAATATGCATCCTCCGTTTGGGACCCCTCAACTCAAGAAAACATTAAGAAACTGGAACAGACAAAATAGAGCAGTGAGATTCATAACAAATGAATATTCACATTTGACTAGAGTAACACCTATAGTAAAATTACTAAATTTAGAAAACCTTCAGGACAGAAGACTCAAAAGTAAAGTAGCAGTTATACATAAAACACTGAACCATAATCTTCAAATACAAAAAAAAATTTAATAAAATACTCTGAAAGACACAAAGATAAAGGCACATTCCTCGTCCCATATGCTAGGACAAATTTGTACAAATGCTCCTTCTTCCCTAGTACTATTAGAGCATGGAATGGGTTGCCTGAGCTAGCTAGGAAAACCAGTGACTTGGCAGAATTTAAGTAATTGATTAATATGCATGATTAAATGCATGACGCGTAGGACGTAATCATCTTCTTTTTTGAAGTAACGTCTGTATTATATAAGATAAGAAGATAAGACAAAGATAAAGGCATATTTTTTTCCATATGCTAAGACTAATTCATACAAGTGCTCCTTCTTCCGTAATGCCAGGAAAACCAATGACTAAGCAGACTTTAAAGTTACTAATTAATATACACGACTAGATTGACACATGAAATGCATAGGACATAATTATCTTTTGAAGTAATGTTTGTAATTTATAATAAGAAGATAAGGCTCCTGATTTCACAAACCTCAGCATGGTTACCTGGTGCTGGTAAAAGTATTCATTGAGATGAAAGAGATCAATTCTCACAAATCACCCATAGATCTTTAACATAACACTATGGACTTGTAATATACTTCATTAGCACCTTCTGCCCAAATTAGGACAATATAGATAGAACAATTGTACTGTGACTTATAAGCTCTTTATACTGAAACCCGATAGGTGTAATTTGGAACTTGCACTTTTCAAAAACTTTTTTTTTTTACTTTAGCAAAGAAAAAAATAACTATAGTTTATATAATTCCCATTGATTTAGGAGCTTAAAGTAGATTATCTATTTAGAGAAATGATATTTTAAAGTGGGACACATACAAAGAAATGAAAGCAAAACATCTAAAGACTATCCCCTATATGAAACTGTTAGTATGAGGAGCAGCATAACCAGATTCACATTATAAAAATAGACAAAGTACAAAATAGTCAGCTAAATATAGAACCAGGGAAATAAAAAACCAAAACCAAGAGCTGCTGCAGCTGCCTATTCCCCAATGGAAGGAAAGAAGAGAAGTAAAAATCTTCAACTAATAAATGAAAATTGAAACCATAGAGAGGTAAACACTTAAAACTGCAATCCACAAATCTGGGACTTGAAACAGACTGAAGCTCCTTTATTCAAGAAACAAAGCAGCTTACTATATCAATTAGAAAATATAATCCTTGAATCAGTAAAACAGTACAATGATTTCCCACCTTTGGACTTAAGCTCTAATCCCTGCATCACACTACTGAAAGTATACATATATATATATACATATATATATATAAGTTAATTCCTTACTTCAGCAACTAATGGATTATCAGAAGAATCCATAAATAATTAAAGAGATAACATTCTCATAAGATGGTCCAATGTAGAAAGACTAGAAATTTTCATTGCCTGACAATATCTCAGAAAGATATAGTCTAGAAAGGGGAGCTCTAGAACAAGCTATTACTACATTATTGAACACAAAAAAAACCCACAAAAGTCAGATGCTCTATAATAACAAACAATAAAAGACAGCACATATATGTACCTTAATAACCTCACTGCTCTTCAATGGATTCAAGCTTACTATATAATGCAAGTAATTAATACCACTCTATCCAAAAGAGGTGAAGAAAATTAAAAAGACTCACAAAATGGAGCTAAAGATGCTCTTGCTCTCACTCAAATTACTGGGAAAATAATGCTTAATATTTAAGCTATTGTGAAATGATCAACAAATAATATTTCAACTCCAGGCATGACCCAGCAAAAAGAGGCAGCACATGTTCTGGAAGATGAAAATTCAAATCAGTAAAATATGCCTCTATGAAATGTCACCAGTGCATATTCTTTAATAACACATACTTAATGAAAACAGACATGTTAAATAGAAACCATTCAATTTCATATGTTGTTTTTTTTTATAGAGAATAAATGGGCAAATGTTTGGCGTAAGCTTGATACATTGAATGAAGTTAAATACCTACATGTAGACCTACACTAGATAGATCTAAATTTATATAGAGAATATAGAGGATTCAGCTATTTTGGCAAGAATGGCTTCTATCCTAACCTGTACTATACTATAAAAGATCATCTGTATTAGAAATTATTAAATTAATAAACAAAAAACACAAACATTCAACACACATCTAATCATGCAAACATAAAATAAGTCTAAAAGTCTGTGTACAAGTCACTATCCCAGTGACCTCATTTTGGTAGAATAAGTGTGTTTATATTTTTATTTTTTTGTGTTTGTATTTATGCATAATTTGAAAATATCTTTAAATATGATTTCATGTGAGGGGCTATGCCTGGGGATCTTAAAATTTAGTTAATGTTAATATAGAATTAAAATCTGAGTTTAGTGATGCCTAAATATAGAGACTGTCTGAAATAAATTATATTTATGGTGTCCAGAATCAAATAATGTGGGTCAAATTTGTCTGAATTAATTGAAAGCACGTCACATGGCTTCTTTGACCCTAAATATATAATAAATATAGGTTCTAAAGGGTACAAATATAAGTAGTCATCCTTATTCTCCTTACCTCAATGAGTGTGGGGCGTCTATCCCATAGACGGTCTGACTGCCCATAAACGCACAGAATCTATCCCATAGACGTTCATACCCTACCTTTGTTTTGTTGCATTTTTAAATTAAACTTTTTAACTAACAACAGTGGAACTATTTTTACTTTATAAAAGAGTTCTTCATCCTTTGTTTGCATAGAAATTAGAAGCTTTTGGCTTTACTTAGACATTTATTTTAATTTTTTTTTTACGATGTAAAAAAATGTAGCCATGACTACACTAGTCCAAGACACACCCACTATGTTTACTACTGAAGAAACTTTATAATTATTCTAAAATTTATCACAAATAAATAGTAATAATGAAGAATTTGATCTAGATATAGAGATTAGATCCAGGTAAGTCTAAATTGAGCGTATTTATATCTATATTATTAGTATTTAGATCTAGATCTATTATTATCAGTAGGCTAGGTGTAGAGTGTAGATCGAGATTGACTAGATCTAAGCTTTTATGTCTAGATTTAGACTCTAGATTTAAGCTTATGATAAATAAAAAGAAAGGAAATGGTAGATCTAGATCAAATAATCATCCACTGTGGGCATTTTTTGCCCATTTTCTTTTTTTTAGTATTGTTTATCTGTAAAAATCTACAACATCATGGCTATGCTTGTCCAAGACACACCCACAATATATACTACTGAAGAAGCTTTATTATTGTTTTATTTATACTTCTATGACATCACATTTCTTTTTGAAAAAGATGTCAATAGTCTAATATGATGTTTCAACAGTAATGCAAAGATCAAAATCTACATTTAGGGCTCAGAAGTTCTAAAGCTGGCATCCATTTTTTTTTAGGGTCATATTATTTAGATTGTAATTTGTATCTTATATTTAAATAGAAAGATGTTTACATTTTCACATTCTCCATTCATTTACTTTACTTTGATACCAAATAAGTTACTATAGCTACATTGGTACTTGAATAATACATTTTTGTTTTAGGCATGTTTGGAGCATTTTCTTTTTTTTTCTTAAAAAAATAGCATTTTTTTGAAAAAAAAACAAAAAACACAGCACTCAATGAGTTATTCTAAAAAAGATTTTGATACTTTTTTTTGCCTTATTTGAAATTTGGCCTAGGTAGGTGTCAGAATAGCATTCTAACCTGATCTAGAATAGTAGGTCTATAAAAAAAAAAAGGTATAGTATAATCATAATAATGTCTATAGTCTATTGACTCTATATTATATGATTATGAGATCTAAGAATAGAGTCTAGAGTTTAGTAATTATTAGTTTGCTTCTATCCACTCACTCAAACCACAATCTAGTCTAGATTCTAGACTATTCTTTCTAGACTAGAGTCTAGCTAGAGTGAGTTTGGATTTTTAGATTCTAGACATCAGATATATCTTCATTTAATGATTAATCTAAATCTAGATAGATCTAGAATGACTAGATCTAGTCTATCTAGAAATAATCTAAATCTAGATCTACAATTAGAACTAGATTATTAGATATAAAAATTTTTGTCTGATACCTCTCTGTAGTCTTCTCTAGATCTAAAAGTAAATCTATATGATGTCTAAAGAAAGCGGCATTACAACTTTAAAATTAAGTTTAAGTACGTGAGACAAAAGAGAGAAGACATTCACTTCAGACGTGTGGACGGTGTGGCAAGGATGGCTACAGTCTAGATCTAGATGTTCACTGTTCTGTAGAGGTTAAGAAGCTATTTAATAAGTTGCTAAGGAATCAACTAGGCAAGACATTGTATTATTTTTTAAATAAACTACTTTTTCGTTTCAACATAAACAAAAATGTGTTTATGGCCCGGTTAAATTCTTACATTTGCACAAATTTAAATGAACAATTCAACGGGCAAAAATGGCGGAAACGAAAACTGCTTGCCTGTCGATTAAATCAATATTACTTGGCACTCTGAAACGTGATAACTGTATTATGTACCATTGGTATTGCTCACCTTTATATAAATAATTATAGTACAGCCTTTTCAAATATTAATCATGTTTCAGAAGTCAATAAATTTGTAATTAGTAGATTAATAAAATTTCGTTTTTTCCGTTGAAACGAAATTCTTTAACTAAGACTGCAAAACATGGACGCGTTTTTATGCTTTAGTAGGAAGTACGCATGCGCAAAGAACATTACGTCATAACTTAGCACTTGCTCCATCTCGTTGGGATTAGTTTAGGCAAATGCTCTAGTGAACTCTAGTGCCTCTACCCTTTAAGTAGATAGATCTATTCTAGATCTAGAATAGTAGATCTAGATATTGGTCTAAAATAGTGTTTCTAGAATTAGCCCGTCGTAACATTGAACTGCTTAGTTTATGTTATCGCCAAAGTAGAAATTATTGACTCTGGCTCTGCATCGCAGTGCAGATCTAATAAATTGATTTATTATCTATAATATATTACTGTACTAATACGTGCAGGTCTAGTTTATGTCAAGATCTAGCTATTGTTAAGGCCAAGTATTTATTCGATATCTAGATCTAGACAGAAAGATATTAACAAATCCACAAATTAAACAAGAAATTAATTTTTTTTAAAAACACAATAGGATTAAAAATACATTTTGAACAATTTCAAATGTTCTTAGGTAGACTATAAATGTCTATATAGGGCCTACTATAGAATAATAATACGCTCAAGGCTTCGAAAATTTTTGTTAGGCTAGTTTAAATTGTCATGATTTCTTCGGTTGGTGATTAATCTATAGGCCTACTTTCGTAAGCACATCATTGTGCTCTGTTCTAAAAAATTTTTGTAGGCTGTATTTGGGAGATGTTTCCATGTTTGTCTACTGATTTTCCCCAATGAAGCGTTCATAAAATAAAACTCATTTCGAGTCTGGTCGCTGGACTGTCACTCGTTCGTTTCGATGGTCCCGGGTTCTTACCCTGCCCGCTGCCATCCCCTTCGCCCCTCGGGAAGTTTGGACTAAGAAGTACATGATCTTCTACTCTGTTGGAACATATGAAACGTGGGGAAAAAATAAAAACTTTTTTTGTGTAATCTAGAATTTATGAAAAAAAAAAAGCTGAAGTAAAGTGTGCACATAATTGATTTTATATCTTTGTATCGTCTTCTTATTCTACTAGCCAGCTCTTTTTGCTGCTGAGCTGTAAGCTCTTTCGCAGACTGGGCCAAGGAAAGATACTGTGTTCTCCGTACAGTGTTGGTTATGTTAGGCTGTAGTGAAAGTAGGGTCTGCCTAAGTTGGAGAGGAATTAAGGGACATTTAAAATAGGATATGGTTAGTTTTTTGTCTCAAAATGGTATTAAAATTTCGTCCTCCCATTTCTGTCACAGAATTAATTTAATTCTGTACATTGATACACGTACCTACATTATTTAGTAAGTTCACCGTCGTGTTAGCATTACGTGCGAGGAAAAAAAAAAGCGTTGGAATAGACATTGCACAGATGTAGTTCTGACCAACACACGCATCACACAGATCAATGAAAATAAAGATAATTAAGTAAGAATGCAATACAGAATCGCTGTTTTTCGCGACTGACAGTACTGGATTTTCCCATGGCCTCAAAATACAAAATCGGTTCCATATATATTTTCAGTCATTTTGAAGAGGAAAGGAAAAACGTACAAGAGTCCCCAGATCTTAAATAGTTTTGGGCCTTAGCAAGTCTAAATCCAACCCTGCCGACTGCTCCGAGATTTTCAAAATGTTTGGTCTCTCCATTTTCATCCCCTTCCTCTAAATACAGTGGCGGTGGAGCAGGAAATATTTTTTGATGGCCAAAAGCTAGTATATGTATTCGGGAAGCAAAAGGGTTTATAGAACTCACGGGATAAGAGTGTGTGTAGGCCCTATGTGTAGCGAGGGGGGGCGTAAAAAACAACAACTATATGCTAACTTTTCATTGAGTCACTCTTTTTCTTTGCTTTAGCTTGAAATGATTGGTTTTGTGACATCTTGAAATAAAAAAAAAATAGGTAGCTGTGAATGAAGATAGATACATAGGCCTAATTAACACAGAGAAAAAAATATCAGGAACGTAGCTAGGAATTTTCCATCGTTTGTGGGCCCAGAGGACTTGACCTCTTTAAGGGCCCCAGCATTTTGCGTAATACTTATTTTTTTATGTAACAAACGCTCATTTGGCGCTCCTTATAAGTGGGGGCCCTGGGGATTTTCAAATTCTCCCCCTCCTCCCACCCTAGCTACGCCACTGATATATATATATATATATATATACACACATATATGTGTGTACATATATATATATATATATAAGATAGATAACATAAGTTAGATTAATCTTAATGTATGTGTATTACCTACCTATAGAATGCCTTGTAAGCCTATGTTCCGTATCGGTTTAAACTTGTCGTAAGGCTACCCTGCACCTTTACAACCATAGGAGGGCCAAATGAAAGACAAAGAAAATTTAAAAAAAAAAAAAAAAAGACTTCAAATTTTATTACTGAAACATGTCGACAAATGAAATACTCCAAAATTAATATATTGGTGTTTCTCAACTTGTAAGATTTGAAGCCCCAGACGAATAATAGGCATAATTACGTTTGTCCACCCCCCCCCTTTTTTTATAGCTAGGTAGCGGTTCTATAACCCATCAAAGAGGTTTGGAGCTCTGCTCAGTAGCAAAATTTACTATTACCAGAACAATATTCCATTAAAAAGACCGTTTCAAGACCACCACTCTTAAAACACTGGCGCCCGCTGAATTCCATTGTGGTGAAACAGTACGATGCTAGAAATATGCTGTACACCAGAGTTTTTCCAAGAACCTACTACGACATAGATCACCGCCCTGTTTGGGCTAAAGATCAACATTACCACTAAGTTTATCAAAATGTTATTTGGGGACAAGAAAGCTAACCGTTGGTTGGCAAATGTAGAGGATCAAAAAGGGGGCTGAAGATTGAGATCAGAAAGACCCAGAATGATGATCCAGAGAGTAATTTGGAATCAACAGCTCTAACTCTATTGAAACTGGTTAAAAATATTACGGAGATTCCAAAGCCACAATCTAAGCGTGAATGTTATTTCTCTGTATTTTTCCCAACAACACTGATAGAATATACCACTTCAAAATTCCGTGTTGCACTTTGCATACAAAACTCCGGAAATTAGAAAACCAATGGTGTCTTAAATTATCCTGAAACATATTGTTTAAGTCATTTTCATTCTGTCTGCATACCAACAGGTGGAGCTTGCATCCATTTATGACCCTTTAACCAACATGAATGATTTTATCCAGTGCCCTGAGGTTTCCCATGAGCTAGAACTAGCTGATCATTTAATTACATCCGTTTACGTGGGACACAGCTTCTTGAGCCAACGTCTTGGGCTCTTCCTCCCTTGTGTAGGCCACGAGGGGTTCCTGCGTGTTCCTATTATGTACTGCCACTGTGCATGGGAGGGCTATCACCACCCTTTTGTCCGCCATCGAGAAACGGCGTGGCGGATTGGACAAGTTAGCGAACCTTTCTACTATTCTCTCTACGTGCAGTGTTAGTTCGCTAGAACTTACTGTGGAAGCCTACTGAAGCCAAGAAAGCTATCCCAGTTGGCCTATTCGTCTCACCTATTGGGCGTTTCTATGAGGGTACCACGATTTAATATAGTATATAATATATATGTGTTTCTGTTTTATTAACTAGAAAGGCGGTTAGACCATTTAACTATACTAATGGAACACCAGCTTCGAGTTTTTTTTTACAAAGCTAAAGAGAGTCGAAGTGCCGTCGCGCATCTTTTTTAGCGCATCGTACCTTTTTCAGAAATCAATGAGTGATGCCAAAGAAGAAATTCAATCCACGATACACTTGGATCGACCTGCATTGGGTTTAAAACTTCCTTACACTATATTTGATTAGATCTGTAAAAACTTCATCCATTTTCTGACTAACTGATATGATAGATACAATTTTCCTGAATAATTAAAAGATCGTCACAAAAGTGTTTTTTTATCACCCTATAAAATGCCCTTTTTTTTTCCAAAAATAGATTATTCAGTGCTTCTGCATTTGGTTATTTACACTAAAGCTGGACGTAAGCCATCAAACTCACAGGGGACTTGTGTCATTTGTGACAAGTGTTCATGCATTTTTAGAAGTTACAAATTATGTTAAAAAGTGGTGTCAAGTACATATGACATGCTAAGCAAAAAGGTTTTACCTACAGGACGGTCATTTCGGAAAGTATATGTGTTTAAAAGAAAATCCAAATTTCGGGACTTCCAGTTACCAAGAAAATAAGCTTAGGTTTCAAAGAGACAACACTGGCTTTTCAGCTAAGAGGGAATGATCAATGAAATAAATAGCCACATAAATTGTACTCTACTAAACAAGATAAAAAGAAACAACTGAGGCTTAAATAGCGTCGATGATTTTTAATTTACTTTTATCTCATTCACTATGGTTTAGTGTTGTCACATTAGTATAAAATACAATATTTAAAATTCTGGTTCTTTTTCAATTTTTGAATTGAAATCTCCTATGTGGATGCCATATGCCTTATCATAAATTCTTTCTAGTCTATCATAGAAGGTTTCTTTTGTGTTTTCATCTGCATCTTCACGAACATTGATAAATATTTTGAAAAATCACTCACTCAAATTTATTGACAGAGTCTATCATTTACAGGTTTAAATCCAATAACATTACCTACTATTTCATTTTTAGCAGCAAATCCTGTACCTAAGTTGTTAGAGCTTCCACCACTATAAAATATAGTATATTCCTTAGTTCTGAGAATGTCAAGTCTTTCCACCTCATTTCCTGTAGTGAAACAAGATTATTCTATAGTTCTTTAACACTTCAGTAAGTTAAACTAGCGCACCTGCATCTTCAAGAACACTGCAGGTTCCCTATCGCAAAACAAAAATTATTTCATTTTCTGAGCCTGGGTTGTTTTCCATTGTTTTCGGTGGATTTTATCGTAAATGGTTTTCAAAAGCATTTTTTTTAAAGCTAAAGATCTGAATTCACAAAGTGGGGGCTCGTCTCTCTTCAGCACAAAAGAGTGCGTGATGTGGGTGTGGCCAATCCTAAGTCTGGACATGGTCGTGCTACCACGCCTTGTCAGACCCTTAGATGTGGGCCACCACCTGACATCCGCCACAATCTGCCTGAGTTTATTGTGAGTCTCAGCCTCCCATCGGTTCTGCCACTCTCGATAGGTGGCAGAGGCAATACTTTGTCTCAGGTCCGAGCAGGGAATTCGGGTTCCTGACACCGCATGATTTAGGGCTCTCTTTGCTTCTCTGTCTGCGGCTTCGTTTCCCTCAATGCCAACATGGGAGGGGACCCAGATGAAAGGGACATCCCTATAGTCGGCTGTTATTTAGTCCAACAGCTTCAGGCTCTTATGTACCAATGGGATGTCAGTCTTCATCCGCTCCAAAGCTTGCAATGCGGATTTGGAGTCGGAGCAGATTATAAATTTCCTCCTTTCTAATGCTTTGACGGCCATAAGTGCAAGCGATATTGCATGCAATTCGGCCGTAAAGATGGAGCAGCCATCGGGGAGTCTACAGGAGATTGTTTTGTTCCGAAAGGAGCAGGCACACGCGACCTTTCCATCCATTTTGGATCCGTCTGTGTAGATGGTGCCACAATCTCCGTAGCTCTCCTGCAGTTCCCTAAAGTGGACTTGTAGTATGCTTGGGTCTGTATTTTCTTTTTGAAATTAAGGAGGGATAAATTTAATTTGGGTTTATTCATTAGCCAAGGAGGATTCTGAGGGGTTTCTATTTTAGAGATTTGGTCAATAGGTGGGGTTAAATTTTGGATGGGTTCTCTCATTCGAAGGCCCAACGGCTGTATGACGTTAGATCTTCGATAGTATAATTCTACCTCTGTGGGGTTAAATATGGAGTCGAAAGCAGGGTTCGTGGAGTTGGATTTTAGCTTGACTATATACTGCATTGCAAGCCTTTTCATTCTTATATCCATGGGGAGTTCTCCAGCCTCCACATGAAGACTTGGGATAGGTGATGTACGAAACGCGCCGAGGCAGAGACGCAGGGCAACATTTTGTATTGGTTCCAGTATTTTTAGATAAGACTTCCTTGCTGATCCATATATTATGGATCCGTAGTCTAGCTTGGATCGAATTAGACTCCGATATAGCAGCAGCAAGGTATCTCTGTCAGCTCCCCAGTCCGTATGGCTGAGTACACTAAGTATGTTTAATGACTTTTGGCATTTCTTCTTAAGTTCCTTAATGTGTGGGAGAAAATTAAATTTGGAATCTTGGGTGAGCCTAAAAATTTTGTAGATCATAACGTAGTTAGAAAGTGATAAGATCATAACGTAGTGAGAAAGTGTTAGGATCATAACGTAGTGAGAAAGTGTTAGGATCATAACGTAGTGAGGAAGTGATAGGATCATAGCGCACTGAGAAAGTGATAGGATCATAACGTAGTGAGAAAGTGATAAGATCATAACGTAGTGAGAAAGTAATAGGATCATAGCGCATTGAGAAAGTGATAGGATCATAACGTAGTGAGAAAGTGATAAGATCATAACGTAGTGAAAAAGTGTTGGGATCATAACGTAGTGAGAAAGTGATAGGATCATAGCGCACTGAGAAAGTGATAGGATCATAGCGCACTGAGAAAGTGATAGGATCATAACGTAGTGAGAAAGTGTTAGGATCATTACGTAGTGAGAAAGTGTTAGGATCATAAAAACTACAATTTTATAACTTGGAAAACACCAAAGATATTATGATATTTATTTTATATTTTAAAATTGTTGTTGTCTTATGAGGAATCTATAGAAAATATTAAAGATGATCATATGGATGTGGTAGACGAATAGGATCTTTGTTTAATTCATTCCAAGAGTAAAACTTTTATCTACAGATCTTTGTTTAATTCATTCCAAGAGTAAAACTTTTATCTACAGTAAGTTCTTGGATAGTTTAAAAAAATGCTATGCTGTATATGCACTCTCTACAAACAAAAATATACCCCAGAGGGTAAGAGTGTTCACTAACGAATCATTTTAAGAATCCCTTAGAAATAGAGAAGCTGGCAATCTCAATGAAAGACTCAACTGGCAACCACTCAGAATTCTTAAAAGCAATAGAACTAGAGCTATTAGACCACCAACATACGCTGAACAGATCGCCTTCCTAAACAACTCCAAAATGTTATCCAAACTTTAAAAACTGCTGCCCCTTCATCAAATCACTGAACAGACACAAAAATTACAAGACTAGAAATCGCATTTAATTTTAGTGCACTGATACATTAAGGAAGCGTTATGAAAGGTTTTATAGATATCTGTATAGTGACCAGAAAACAACTAAGACTTCTTGAGCGCTTTCACCAAAGATGGTTGCGCTCCATCATGGAAATAAGGTGGCTAGACCGCACTACAAACAGCAATGTCCTTGCGAACGCCGAAATGGACAGTATAGAGGGACTTATGGTCCGACCGTTGCTCTGGGCAGGGCACGTATCCAGTATGGGAGACGAACGAATGTCAAAGGCGGTCTTTTTTTGGTGAGCTAAAATGTGGTCGACGTAACAGAGTCGCCCCATGGAAACGCTTCAAAGACCAGCTTAAGCGTCAACTTTTCTTAGCTGACATAGAAGAGAGCACCTGGTTGTATGCGGCCTCAGAACAAGACAGCTGGAGGACACTCATGAAGGCCAGGGGTAACACGTTTGAGACCAAAAGAAAATCCGCTGCTGAGGACAAACGCAGACAGCAAAAAGAAAATCTAAATCGACCACCTGCGGACAATGGTTATGTTTGGCCTTATTGTGGCAAAATATGTAGGTCACAGCTGGGACTGCGTAGCCATCGGAAATACTGCATTCCTCACTAATCTTCGGACACGAAGACTAGCCTTATTATATATATATATATATGTATGTGTATATGTGCGTGTGTGTGTATATATATATATATGAAGGTAAAAAGAGTTGATTATAGACTACAATATTTTGTGTACCGTCTAATGTAATCATTAGCTGGGCTACTTACTAATAGAACTTTATTGTGCAGAGCTTAACGGAAAGACACATTGCAATGATGAATTTTTACAAGAAATAAATGAGAAATTATACACCACAATCAGCCTCATAAAGGAGGAATAGATTTTAAAAAAAATTTTGGAACTTGGTTTAATCAGAGGTAATGTTTCGTATAGTTAATAATATAATAATATAGTGTTTAGTGAAGTTAAACCTTCCAACTTTGACCAGAATAAGAAGAGCAGACGGCCTTGATGTCATCCCTCATGCAGGGTTGTTTTATTAAAGTATTGCTTTTACTTCATTATTCCAATTTTTTTTTCTTATATATCCTGATTTTTTTTTTCAATTGCCGAGTCTTTCAAACCGAATGTGTTAATTTTCAGTTGCTTTTTTTAAAAAAAATATTATTTTGCTTCTGTTTAAAAAAAAAAAAAGAAATGGTAAAGCCCAGTTAAAATGATTTATTTCAATGTAAGCTATGCTCAATAAAATTTTTAAAAATACATGTAAAACACTTAAGCAAAATGTCAATGATACTAGCCGAGAAAAAAATTGCATATTAAATAACAACATGACAAGATTACAGTAAACGTTTTTGTTACCTAATTTTAAAAAAAAAGGAAAGTGACTAAATGTACTCTTCAATTAGACACAACATTAAGACTAAGTTTTGCTAGACTTCACACAAGCAATGAGCAATAATGTTAAACCATTTGCTACTGTTTCACAGAAAGAATGCTTCATAACATTATGGCTTGTAGTTTAATACAATTTCACACACAAACAATGTGAACATTGAAACTTGCTTTCTCACAAACAACGTGTAATAGCATTATAACTTTTTTTTTCTACAGTTTCATACAAACAATGCGTAATTATTATCAGACTTGTTTTCCTACAAACAAGTGTGGTAACATTATGGCTTGTTTTTCTACAAACAATGTGTGATAACATTATGGCTTGTAGTTTTCTACAAACAATGTGTGGTAACATTATGGCTTGTAGTTTTTCTACAAACAATGTGTGGTAACATTATGGCTTGTAGTTTTCTACAAACAATGTGTGGTAACATTATGGCTTGTAGTTTTTCTACAAACAATGTGTGGTAACATTATGGCTTGTAGTTTTTCTACAAACAATGTGTGGTAACATTATGGCTTGTAGTTTTTCTACAAACAAGTGTGGTAACATTATAGCTTGTTTTTCAACAAACAATGTGTGGTAACATAAGGGCTTGTAGTTTATACAATTCCACACCAACAGAACTTGTTTTACAATGCTGTTAACAGACAAGTAGACCCCAATGCTTATTCTTATCTATAAATGACAAATCAGGTGTTTAATACTCCATACTGGTAATAAGTCCAACAAGGGACATTACTCCCAAATACTGAGTAGCATAACCTATATAATACACAAATCAACAAATGTATAATTACAGACATTATGGTTTGTTTTTCTAGAACTTCACAAAATGTGTGATAACATTCAAACTTGTAGTTTTGTCATAAATAATCTGTTGTAACATTATGGCATGTAGTTTTTCTATGATTTCATACAAACAATGTGTGGCAATATTAAGGCATGCAGTTTTTCTACAGTGTCACACGAAGTGTAAAATCATTAATGATGCAGTTTTTATAAATTTTGTACAAACAATTTTTGATAACATTAAGAAACTCGGCATTCCAGTACCACCTCATCGTGGTCGCCAAGGGAACAGCCCGCTCTTCAGAGAGGTGGCCAAGGGTACTGGTTGCTTACCACTGATGAATGAGCAGCCGGCAAGCGTAAAAGTGCAAACAAAGGGGTTATGTCCAGCCCCCCCCCCTCTGTTGGGCCCCTGGGCAACGGTGAGTAAGAGACCACGGGTTCTCCGAAAAGCGGACAGCGCTGGACACCAACTCGAGGGTTGGTCGTGTTCTCCTGGAGCTCGGCCGATTCGCGGGTCTCTCTTTGGGCAAAAACTGGACTGACTGGCGCGGCCTTAGCGGGCTGTGTCGGATGGTCTGGTTGGGGTCCACGAGCTAGGCTCCAACTAGCCCGTCCCCTGTGAGGTCGTAGAGGAACACGCTTCCCAATAGTAGTTTTGATAATGGGGATATCAAATAATCCTCACAAATCTAAGCGAGCTCTTGCCATACGGAGGTGGTGACTAGTGGTGCGGACATTCCGCACCCTAGAACTTTGGACCCTCTTGCAGGCCTTACACACTGCATTCAAATCGGAAATAACTAGGGCCACTAACGGACTTCGCCTTCTATACAAACCATGAAAAGTACACAGAAAACCATGAAAAGCGGGTACTAGAAGACCCAAACAGGCTCCGTCGCGCGGGTAGCGGGCGGCAGGCCCGACAACGAAAAATCCTCTACTATTCGCCACATGGTTCCGATTCGGAGGAACCTGTCGAGTCAGCGAAGGTTCCCTTCCCAGGACAAAGCCCTCTTCGCAGGGTACACTGCATTCGTTCTTCCCTCGGAAGAACGGTAGCCAAGGTGTGGCTAGCCAACCACACCAACCTGGTGATCATGTCCCGCAGCAGGTCCAACCAACCATAACCAACAAACAGGCCCAACCAACCATAACTAAGGAAGCGAGGACCATCGGTCCTCCAATTCACCAACCATTACAACGGTTGTCGCAACCAGTCCAAATTCCTTAGGGGGCGACAAACTAAGCCAGATTAAGATACTACAGCTCAATGTCTGCGGTCTGATGCCAAAGATATTAGAGCTCACAAAACTCCTGCATGAGAGTGCAATAGACATCGCGCTCTTGCAGGAAACTTTGGTAGGCAAGAAGTGAAGTAGTCACATCAGTGGCTACACGGCATACAAATGCAAATGCGCAGAGTGCCGCGGAATAATTACATTTGTCAGAAACGGCATGACAGTTTCCCAAAATCCTGGCCCTCAAAGCGGGCGCACCGACGCCATCTCTCTAGACATTTATAAAGCTGGTAGAAAACTCACAGTAATACATTGCTATAATCCACCTAAACATGAAATAGCCCTTAACCTCGGCAATAAAAACATCTTAACTAAAACCTTAATAGCTGGGGATCTAAATGCCAAGTCTCCTGCATGGCCCAAAAAATATAGCTACACTAAGGCTGACTGGCCAGCATACGGGGCGGCAGTCGACTCCGCCCTGTCGAGTATCGCGATGGAGGAAGGGAAAGTCGACACAAAATACGTCAATTTTGGGTGCGGCTAGGAAGTATATCCCGTGGACCTATCCCGGGACAGACCCGCCTGGTCCCGAGAATTAGATAGGATAGGGCCAGGTAAAGGGCGAGACGTAGAGCGCAAAAAAAAAGAACTCCTGAATGCCGCAGGGAGTTAAACACTGTGTCGGAAGGCCAGCGAGGTGGCCCAACGTAGAGCGCAGAAGAATAGGGCACTACCGAATGCCTTGGGGAGTTTAATCATTTGTATCGGAAGGCCAGCGAGGTGGCCCAACGTGTACGGGCGGACCACTGGAGGGATGCCTGTGCCGGGCTGGATCTTCGAAATACTTCCAAAGCCTGGCGTCTTCTTAGCAATCTTGAGGCCAAAGATTCGGCGCGTACAGCCACCCCATTATTCACACCCAATTGGGATCGAGTAGCTAAAGATAGAAAAATGGCCGACTTGCTTAATAAATACTTCTAGTCAATAAGCAAGTCCGAAAAAAAGACAGCCACGTCTATAGCCCCCAACAAGGAGCGTAAAAGACTCGAGAGGGATTCGAATGGATCAGAAGACCTGGACACGTGCAAGGTCACTCCCGAAATGGTAAAACACCTTGGGGGAATAGCGAAAGACAAACTCCTGGAGTTTGCGAATCGAACCTGAGTGGAATCCAGACTACCCAGGGCCTGGCGCTGTGCTACCATTGTTCCTATATTGAAAAAGGGCAAAGACGCGACTAGCGTGGAGTCCTACAGACCCTTATCCCTGACCTCCACTATCGGTAAGATAGCAGAACGGATGGTCAGCGAGCGACTCGTGTGGAGCTTTAAGAGTGCCAGTATACTAGTGCCAGAACAGGTTGACTTTAGGGCAGGCTTGAGCTCGATCGACCAGGTCAGTTTTCATGCAGGAGGTGGCCGATGGGTTCCAGAGGTCCGAGAGCACATATGCAGTATTTATTGACCTAAAACAGGCTTATGTCGGGTGTGGAAGCAAGGCCTCTGTCTTAAGCTTAGAGCCATGGGGGTACGCGGGCGGACCTACAACTGGATAAAACAGTTCCTAACGGAGAGGAAAACACGAACACAGTTCCAGTACTCTCTAAGTGGGGAAATACCCAAATCAGAGGGTTACCCCAGGGATCCGCCCTCTCGTGTATCCTTTTCATGGCCTATCTTAATGATTTGCCCAGCTCATTCCGATGTCGCAAACTGCTTTATGCCGACGATATTGTCCTCTGGTCAACCGGTTACGGCCAAATTTTGATGTCCGTTGCCAAAACTGCGGGGAATCAGAAGAGACAGTGACGCATGTTTTGCAAGGCTGTCGGCAGCCCAGCGAGCTGCGGGAAGACGTATCCAGTGGAACACCTAGTTTGTATGGAAGCTATGAGGCACTACGCCACACAGCAGAGTTCCTTACCAAGGCACTACGGGAGACCTAGGTCTCCCTGCCTTGTGCACCAATTGGAGTTCATCTCAGATAACAATGAGAAATGCTTTTCTAATAATTTTTTTTCACAATGTGTGATAAAATTTATTTATTTTTACAATTAATAAAAATAATTAATAATGAATTGCAGTTTTTTTTTTACAATTAGACAAGAAATCGTGAATAATAAATTGCAGTTTTTTTTTTACAATTAATTAGGCAAGAAATCTTCAATAATAAATTGCAGTTTTTCTAAAATTAGATAAGAAATCTTTAATAATGAATTGCTGTTTTTCTACAATAAGACAAGAAATCTTTAATAATGATTGCAGTTGTTTTTTTTTTGACAATTAGACAAGAAATCTTTAATAATGAATTGCAGTTTTTCTACAATTTCACATTTAAAAAGGCTCCATTATCAAATGTCAGGTAGAAGGCTAAAGAGATTCTTGCAAAAATAAAGGGGGAGAGAAACAGTTGATTTAGAAGAGCTGGGAATTCAAGAGAAAGAAAACCCACATCATTATTTATATAAAATGTAAACAACGGTGAATTGGAGAAATAAAACAATATTCAAGTAAAATACGTAGATGCAATAAAGCTACTTTTAAACAAAACTTAAAATTGCAAGTAACAGTTTGATTTACTCAAAATATACTTACAAAAGCAATTATACTAAATCAATTATTCAGAAAGGCATGCTAAAGCAAAACATGATAAAGAGCTAGAGCAACACTTTGGATAATAAGTCAAAAAGTCATGTGTCTATTATTTTATTCATCTTAAAGTTTACCACTTGTCTATTTAAAATAAAAAAACACTTAAATTTTTCATAATTTAAATAATTACAGCGTACATTAAAATGATAGTTGACTTGCTTACAGTGTCATTCTCATTAAACTTAATTTCTAGTTATTGGAATTTTTTCCCTTCAATAACATTAGCTCTTCTGTAAAATAAGGTCTACGCCGTTTGATAAGATAAACTGACTTTACTATGTTAAAATACAAGATAAACTGACTTCACAATGTTAAATGTAGTCTATACTTTTAAAACTACCTTTAACACAATGAACTCAACTTTCCATGGAAGATGCGAGAAAATCTAAAAGACTAGATGTCGCTTGTTGTTTTAGACTCACCTAAGGAACTATTTCTAAAATGACCAGTTAAAACCTTACTTTTGAAACCAGAGTATGGGTATGACTCATTTGTTAGAACCCTTTCAATAGGCATTGGGTCTGTTCTAAAAAAAAGGCAACCATAGATAGTGCACTTCGAAAGTGCAAAATGGGGCCATATGGACTCAGCAACGAAATGTTGAAGAATTCGGCCCCATCAGCAGATAAAAACTGTTGGAATTGGTCAATCGTACGTGGACTAAGGGTGATTTCCCCAAGGCTTGGAGAGTGGCAATGATTATTCCCCTTCTCAAGACGGGAAAAGTCCCGGATCATGCGGTCCATTTCGTTGACGTCCAACCTTGGGAAGACGGCTGAACGTATAATCAACAAAAGTCTCACATGGTTCCTAGAGAAGAAAGGTCTCATTGCTCCTGAACAGGGCAGGTTCAGGCGGCACTGAAATGTGATCGATCAGGTGACGTTATTCATGCAGAAGGTGGCAGACGGCTTCCAATGGGGCAACACAAATCGACCTGGTCAGTCGACGCTAGCGTTATTTATTAATCTCAAACAAGCCTACAACAAGTATGGAGGCCTGGTTTGTTGTTAAAACTAATGAACCTAGGTGTCGGTTCACACATGCTTAGGTGGATACAAAATTTCCTTACGGAACGAACTTTACAGACACGTGTTGCAAAAATCTCTTGATATGCCAGAAGCTTCTGCGGATAATATTGTGTTGTGGGAGTGGGGTAGAGATCACTGGCACTCTCCAGCAAGCATTAACAACTTTATCCTGCTACACCAGAATGTGGAACCTCGAGGTGAACCACTCGAAGTCGGTTTACTCTTGGTTTACACTCGGAAGTGATATATTGAAGGAACCAGTTAAGCTACGGAAAGATCCTGGCATGGGATAAAAAGTACTTCGGGGTCATCCTCAATCAGAAACTGGCTATGTGCGACCATATCCAGCAGGTGCGAGAGACATTCCGAAAAGCTAAACATTGTGAAAAAACTAACTGGAACGAAGTGGGGAGCGAGAGCAGATGTGTCTCAAAAACTGGCCTGCTTCATGCATGTGGAGCGTGGGCTGGTCAGAGAGATGCGCGGCAATTCCAGTACCCACCTCATCGTGGTTGTCGCGTGAACACTCCATGTGGGAGTGGCTAAGTGGAACTGGTTTTTGATTACAGGTTTTAAAGGCCAGGTAATCAGTGTAAAATTAAAACAGCCACACGTCTCCGCCTCCCAACGAGTGGGGGAGCATGGCTAACTTAGTAATCACTATTCGGCTCGCAAGGCTGAGTACGGGGACGAAAAGATCGGAGTCCAGCGTGCTACGATACGGCGCGCCGCAAACGTTGGGGGACCTCGGGGCCAGTGTTTCCGGAGACACCTGCATCGCACTAAGCCGCCACGCCGATGGCATTGGTAACGAATGTTGAAAGAAACGGTCTCCAAAATTTCCCCTCTCGAGGGCAAGCTCGCAGTGCCGACAATGGGTTCAGCGGTCTCGGACACCAGTCCGAGACATTCAGCTACTGTCTCAACTATGGGGACGGCCTATGTGTCTAACATGCAACCAATCCGCCCCCCCCCCCACGGGGCACATTCTCTCTATCTATGGAAAGTACAAAAATCGTCGAAAACGCGGGTATGGGCATTACCGGTCAAACAGGCCCCGTCCACACAACGGCAACGATAGGTTTGTGGTCGAAAAATGTGCTACTATCGGACAAGCTAACGCGGGAGGAAACGGTTTCCTCTGGATGTGAGTCAAGTGGCCAGCATCCCTCGGGTGCGACGCCCGAGCCCAGCCCACTATCGCAGAGCGCCACGATGGCCTCAAGCACATACGGGGGAGTCGTGCCCCCCCCCCCCCTAAAGACCGGCAATACTCTAGGATGTGAGTCAGGTGGCCAGCATCCCCCGGACGCGACGCCCGGGCCCAGCCCACAGTCCCAGAGCGCCACGATGGCCTCACGCACTAACGGGGGAGTTGTGCCCCCCATGAAAACCCGAAAGGTGACCGTACCAGGAGGCAAGACGAGAGGACGTGGTACACCCTTATTCACCAAAACCCGAAAGGTGAAAGCACCAGGAGGGAAGGCAAGGGAGCGTGGTGCACTCCCACCCGGTTACGACCGTAGCAAACAGCTTCGGATTATCCACCTCAATCTGAATCGGCAGTTCTCACTGAAACGGATCGAGGTCTATACGATAGCAGAGCAGTACGAGGCAGATGTCCTAATGTGCCAAGAAACTACGCTCAGACGAGGGGCCACCTCTTCTTTATGGCTTCACAGCTTACCGGTGTTCCTGCTCGAGGTGCCAGGTATAAGTAACATTCGTACGAAATACGCTTACGGCCCGAGTAGTGGAATCCAGCGCCCCAGCGGGAGCCGGTGGGACTGACACTTTGACAGTGGAGGTGTACAAATATGGTCAGCGATTCACATGCGTAAACCTCTACAATCCACCTAAGTCTGAGTTGCAATTCAAACTGCGTGAGCCCTTTGGTACAAGGACGATCGTTGCAGGTGATTTTAACGCTAAGTCCCCAGCGTGGGGATGTCAGGAAACAGACATCCGAGGGCGGCGACTACTTGAGATATGTGACGAAACAAACCTGGTTGTTTTGCAGGGCAAAGACAGCTCCCCGACCTTTATGCACACCGGGCATGGAGGCTTGTCGCGACCAGATTTGTCCCTGGTGTCAACTGATTTAAAGTCACAATCGAGAGTGGACGTGCTCAACGACGTCGGTAGCGATCATCTGCCGGTCTTGGTTACAATCGAACTCGAAAAGCTCAACGTGAGTACCCCATACACAGAACCAAAATGGGTGTATAATCGTGCTAACTGGGATCTGTTCAGGAGTGCATCGGATGTAGCTCTGGACGGATTGGATATCCAAGCAGATTGCATAAACCGGACTTACGGACTCTTTGTCGAAGCCATCTTAGGTGCCGCTCGAAAAGCTATCCCGAGGTCCTACGGGGGGCGCAAGTTTAGGCACTTTTGGTCTCCCGCTTTGGCACGCCTAATCCGACTGAGGCGGGCTGCACGTAGGCAGCACAGTCGTCGAAAAACCGATGAAACCAGGAGAGCTTACAACAAGCTTACGGCGGAGGTAAAGGAAGCCATTGCGGAAGGTACGAGACTGAAGTGGGCCAGGACATGTGCTAACCTGGATCTTGCGGACGGACGACAGGCATGGAAACTTAACAACCTAACCAGGGCGAAAGAACCAAAAGCAGCTGCGCCCCTGCAAACGGCTCAAGGCTTGGTGGTCACTGACTCTAAACGGTCGGACGCTCTAAACCATGCTTTTTCGGCCATCTCGAGGACGGGTGAGAAGAGCGAAGTGTCGAAAGCTCTAGACGGCATCAGGAAGGCTAAAGCGAAACACAGTTACGCCTATGGCGAGGACGAGGCGAGCACATTCATTAGCTCTTTTACCTATGGAGAGCTAGAGTTGCGTAAGGCACCGGGGCCAGATGGGATCAACAACGAAATGCTGAAACATCTCGGTCCTATTGGGAGAAGGAAACTGTTGGACTTGATCAATCGTACTTGGACTAAGGGGGATTTTCCTAAGGCTTGGCGAGTGGCAACGATTGTTCCCCTGCTCAAAAAGGGGAAGGTCCCAGATCGTGCAGAAAGTTACCGACCCGTTTCGTTGACGTCCAACGTCGGGAAGGCGGCCGAACGCATGGTCAACAGAAGGCTCACATGGTTTCTAGAAACGAAAGGTCTCATTGCTCCTGAACAGGGCGGGTTCAGGAGGCAACGAAATGCGATCGATCAAGTGACGCTATTCATGCAGAAAGTGGCGGATGGCTTCCAGTGGGGCAACACAAATCGACCTGGTCAGTCGACGCTAGCGGTATTTATCGATCTCAAGCAGACCTATGACAGAGTATGGAGGCCCGGTCTGTTGTTGAAACTGATGAACTTAGGTGTCGGTTCACATATGCTTAAGTGGATCCAAAATTTCCTCACGGAAAGAACGGTACAGACTCATGTTGGTAAGCACTTGAGGAAACTTCCACTCGAGCAGGGGGTGCCACAGGGATCGGCACTCAGCTGTACGCTATTTTTGGTCTATATCAACGACTTGCCGGCTCTTTTGAAATGTCAGAAGCTGTTGTTTTCAGATGATATCGTGTTGTTGGAGTCAGGGAGGGATCGCCAACAGCTCATTGGCACTCTCCAGCAGGCATTAACAACTATATCCTGCTACGCCAGAATGTGGAGCCTTGAGGTAAACCACTCGAAGTCGGTTTACTCATGGTTTACGCTGGGCCGTGATATATTGAAGGAACCTGTCGAGCTACGAATGGATGGCAAGATTCTGGAATGGGATAAAAAGCCCAAGTACCTCGGAGTAATTCTCGATCAGAAACTGACTATGTGCGATCATATTCAACAGGTGAAGGAAACAGCTTCCGAGAAGCTGAACATCGTATAGAAACTAGCTGGAACGAAGTGGGGAGCGAGAGCGGATGTGCTGAGAGGACTGTACATGGGTGCAGTACGCTCTCACTTGGACTACAGTCTTCCTGTTCAGGTCTGGGCTTCGCAAACGACTCTAGCAGGCCTAGATGCTGTTCAGAACCAAGCCATAAGACTAATCTGTGGAACCTTTAAGACAACGCCAATTGCCGCTGGTGAGATTATGGCAAACATTCCACCGTTGAAATTGCGCAGAGAGCGATCCGTCATACTAGCTCACGAGAGATATATGCGGCTGGAAGATGGATGCCCACTCAGAAGTCTGGTCGACAACTGGGAGGGTAGGAGACGCCTCAAAAACCGGCCCTGCTTCATGCATGTGGCGCGTGGGTTGGCCAGAGAGGCGAATCTGCCGGTGGAGCGGGCTGCTCTTTCCCCGTCCGGTTCTATCTTCCCGATGGAGGCCCTCGGCATGCCGACGATTCGGAAGGACCTACTTGACCCAGTGGTGACGAGGCAGAGTCACGCCACACGGCTACTGCAAGCAGCCAGAGAGACTATAGCTTCATATCCAGCCGGAGTAACCACCATCTACACAGACGGCTCTGTGCAGACGCTCGAGGGAACGGTGAAAGCTGGGTACGGGGCGGTAGTCCGACTCTCTGGCAATCCCGAAAGTGACGAGCTCAGGGGATCCTGTCAGCAGAAAAGCAGCCTCGAGGCTGAACTCGAAGCAATGTTCCAGGCACTGGACAGGGTGGCAACGAAGGTACGTAACGGGACTGCGTCAGCGAACGACGTAGTCCTTTTCACGGATTCGATGGCCGCGCTAGAGGCCTTAGAAGGGCTAGATGAAGGTGTCAGAAGGGTATGGGACGTCCTAACGGTCGGAGGGCGTCTCCTACGATTCGGAGTGAACGTTACTTTACAATGGGTGCCCGCCCATTGTGGAGTGGTCAACCACGACTTGGCTGACCGCGGTCGCAACTGAGCTCGAGCATGATGAACCGTGCACTTACCAAAGTGTACGATCCCTTGCCGACAAACGTTTGTTGGCACTTTGGTACGATGGTTGGGATTCTTCGGACAAGGGACGTGAGCTTCACAGGGCAATGAGTAGACCAGACAAAAGAGATGCATGGTGGCAACTTAATCGTGCGGAACTGGCGGTCCTAGCCCAGTTCCGAGTCGGACATTGTCCAATTGGTGCTTACCTCGGACGGTGGAAGGAAAACTACGACACATGGTGTCGCCATTGCATGGAGGACGATGAAACAATAGAACACATTCTTTACGAATGCAGAGTTCTGCACGAAAGGCGATTGGGACAAGGATTTGATAGAGAGATAACTGGTTTACGTCCGACACAGAGGCTGTCCTTGTACGGGGACAATGATTTGATAGAGATAACTGGTATATGTCCGACACAGAGGCTGTCCTTGTACGGGGACAATGATTTGATAGAGAGATAACTGGTACATGTCCGACACAGAGGATGTACTTGTACGGGGACAATGCTTTGATAGAGAGATAACAGGTACATGTCCGACACAGAGGCTGTCCATGTACGGGGACAAGGCGAACGTAAAACTCACTGCTCGCTTCCTCTCACGTGCTCTAAGGGATTAATTCCCAGCATGTTTTTCGTTGCCAATGGGGCTTCTGATTCGGCTCCGTTGAACGGGTAGCGGGCGGCAGGCCAAACTACGCCAAATCCTCTACTACTTGGCCCGTGATTCCGACTCGGAGGAACCTGTCGAATCAGGAGAAGTCAGCGAAGGTTTCTCATTTCAGGACGAAGTCCTCTTCCCAGGCTACACTGCATTCGTTCTTCCCTCGGAAGAACGGTAGCGAGGGAAGAACGGTAGCCAATGTGTGACCATGTCCCGAACCAGGACCAACTGACCGAAACATCCAACATGGCGAGGGCCACCGGCTCTCCTAACCACCGATCATTACAATGTTTTGTCGCAACCAGTCCAATACACTTAGGTTGCGACAAAACTAACTCGATTAAGATACTAAAACTCAATATCTGCGGGTTAATTCCAAAGATATTAGAGATAACTAAACTCCTCCACGAGAAGGGAGAAGACCGGGCGATCTTGCAGGAGAATTTGGTAGGCAAGAAACGCAGTTGCCACATAAGTGGCTAAACAGCTTACAGGTGCAAGTGCACTGAGTGTCGCGGAGTAATTACGTACGTAGAAATGGAATGGTAGTTTCCCAAAACCCAGGCCCTCACTCTGGGTGTACAGACGCCATCTCTCTCGATATCTCTAAAGCTGGGAGAAAATTAAAGGTTATTAACTGCTACAACCAACCTAAAAACGATCTTGCCATAGACCTCGGCAAGAAGAATATTTTCACGAAAACCAAAATAGCTGGTGACCTAAATGCCAAGTATTCAGCGTGGGGCTATGACACAAACGAGTCCTCGGACCAAAAAGTACAAGAACTATTAAACACTACTAACCTATTCTGTTTACAGAATAGACACAGCCCGCCAACTCTACTACACACAGTCGACACAGGCAACGGGTCTCTTTCGAGACCTGACTTTCTGACATTTCTGCTGACCGAGAGGGAAAACCTCAAAGTGCTTAAGGATGTTGGAAGTGACCATAGACCCATAGAGATCACTATTGCTCTCTCAGTGGCCAAGGATGTAGCCACTAAACAGCCCAGGAAATGGAGCTACACCAAGGCTGATTGGCCCGCGCATGGGGTGGAAGTCGACAACGCCCTTTCAAACATCGAGGTGGAGAAAGGTACTGTTGACTCCACTTACGGTGAAATCACTGCAGAGATTTTGGGTGCGGCTAGCAAATATATCCCGCGGACGTATCCCGGCACACGGCATAGACCCGCCTGATCCCAAGTATTAACTATAGTCAAGAGCCAGGGAAAAACGAGACGTAGAGCGCAGAAGAATAGGGCACTACCGAATGCCTTAGGGAGTTTAATCATTTGTATCGGAAGGCCAGCGAGGTGGCCCAACGTGTACGGGCGGACCACTGGAGGGATGCCTGTGCCGGGCTGGATCTTCGAAATACTTCCAAAGCCTGGCGTCTTCTTCGAAATCTTGAGGCCAAAGATTAGATGCGTACAACCACCCCATTATTTACACCAGTGGGGATCAATGTTCCCTCTAAGCTAAGCGCGTGAGCGATCGCTTACACGAATTCAGAGCGTCGCTCATACTACACGCCCGATCGCTCACTCCGACGACATCGCTCAAACTTACCGCACGATCGCTCAGTATGCTCACTCCGACCGTCGGAATCCAAAGCCGAAGGTCTTATTCTTTTAGGCCGCCAGGCTCCAGCCCGCCACATAAGAAAAGTGCGCTATAAAAATTGTTTGAAACTTCTGTTTTTTTGTCTCTTCATATGTGATTATATGTGGTAAGTTTCGAACTTTCTTTGTATTTCCGAAATTCCAACTTCCGAGTTTCCGACTTGGTGTTTATTTCTTAAGTCTTTCATTACGCGCGTATTTGGATTTGTGATTTACTTAGAATTAAGCGTGTCAGTTTATATTAGCATTTATCAGTTAAAAACAATACCCATCTAAGCCATGTCTAAGAGTCAAGCAGACGATTGTTCAGGAAATACAAGTAAGAAGCGATGCTTAGAATTCAAGAAAGAATGGTTGACAGGATGGTCAGTAGCCACAGACTTCCCACATGCCTCAGGACAACACGTGCAGCTGGGTGAAATTTTTGAGTTTTCGGAATCACGTGGTGTTACGTGCAAAATTTGCGTGAAAGCTGGAGCTACCAGCGAATGGACATCAGGGAAAACATGGACCGATTGGAAAGTGGATCATCTAAAAAAACATTTGTGTCAAAAAGCTCATGTGGATTCTGTCACGAAACTTAAAAATCAAAGCAGAGGGATTTTAAAAAGCATGCTAACTGAATCAAAAGAAGAGCGTGAAATGAGGAAAGAGATCGCACAGCGACAACAAGCAACCCCAGATGAGGTTAAGATTTTAATAGATAACGTTTTGTTAGCTATTAAAATAAATTCTTCAATGCTGTCAGTTCATGATATTCATGATCACGTTGGAAAATATGTCAAAATCCCAGAGAGTTGGCGAAGTAAAAACTATGCCTTTGAGTTTAGTGAGTGTGTAAACTCAGTTGTCAAAACTGAAATGTTTACCGAAATAAAGAATGCAGCTTACCACACCTTGATAGTTGATGAGTCGACTGACATATCCGTTTCGAAGATGTTAATTTTATACATGAAATACAGGAATGAAAATGAATCCATCTATAAAACTGTGTTTGCTGGAATCTGGAAGGAAATAGCATGTGATAGCTTATCAATTTTTCAAGCCATTCAGAACTTTTATATTGAAAACTGGTTTGATTTAAACAAGATGGTTATGTTTACTTTCGATGGAGCTTCAGTCATGCTGAGTAAAAGAAAAGGTGTAGCTGCACTATTGCGACAGTTAATTCCACATTTATCAGAGCAACATTGTGTAGCCCATCGGGAGGATTTAGGTTTAGATGATGCATGGAAGAATATACCGTTAATGAAAGAGATAGAAACTTTACTAAGGACCGTTTACACAATATTCTGCAGATCATCTGTTAAAAAGGCAATATTTGAAGAACTAGCTAAAGCTGCTGATGCAGATGTGATTGCATTTAGACCACTCCATGAGGTTAGGTGGCTATCCAGACATTTCGCAGTAAATGCCTTGGTAAAGAATTATGATGTTTTTCTGCAATATTGCCAAGAAAAAGTGGAGGAAGACAATGATCCTGTTCACAGATATTGCTTGGAGAAGTTAAGTAAACCAGAACTCCATGTAGCAATTGGAATTCTTAATGATGTTCTAGCAGAACTAGCAGAATTGACTAAAATTCTACAAAGAAGTGTGCTTTCAACTGTTGAAGCCTTTTAGTTTGCAAAAGCGAAAATTAAGAAGTTGCGATCGCAGTATCTGGGAGAGAATAAGCCTTTCCTTGAAGAAACAAGCATTTTAATTTCTTCATTTAAAGTTCCAGTGAACACAACATCAATAATAAAATTTATCCAGCAGGTCTGTGACCATATGGACAGCCGATTTCCAGATGATGAATTAAAAGATTGGTCAGTATTTGAAAAAGACTGTTTCTGTGCTACTGCAAATCAGGAGGAGTATTCATTTGGACATGAGCAGATGAAAAGCCTTGCAACCAGATACTGTCTTCTCCTGCAGAAAGATGAAGATATCCTTAAAAGTGATCTTTGTAAGCAGTATTCAGAATTCAAAATTCTGATTAATGAGAAGTTAAAATGTGGATCATTGACGACATTTTCAGATATTCTTGCATTCACTCAGCAACAGGATCACTTAAATAAACTCTTCTTAATCATGGATATTTGCGGCACATTCCAGGCCTCAAGTGCAGATTGCGAGAGAGGGTTTAGCCTGATGAATAGTATAAAGACTAAAGCCAGAAATCGTTTAGAAGTGGAACATTTGGAACATTTAATGAGAATAAAACTCTTCTTGAATTCTGGAAAAACTGTAAATATAGATAAAGTTTATAACTTCTGGAAAGCAGAAAAGAACAGAAGAGAGACTTTTTGAAGTTGACTGAGGAACAAATTTAGTAAGTTTAACTTAGTACATTTACGTAATATAAATATTTTGTTTATGTAAACCTGCTTTTTCAATTTTTAATTATTTCTCCCAAACTGAAATTCAGACCCCGACGTACTATTCGAAAATTGGTGCTCACAAATTTTGGCGTCAAAAAAAATGTTGCTCAGACAAAATTTTTCGCTCACTTCATACCACTCCTTGGAGGGAACATTGGTGGGGATCGTGTCTCTAAAGATTAAAAAAAAAAAGGCCGACTTTCTAAAACATTTCGCTTCAATAAGCAAGTCCGAAAAGAAGACATCTATCTATAGCCCTCAACAAAGAACGTAAAAGGGTCGAGGGGGGGTCGGATGGATCAAAAGACCTGAGCACGTGCACAACGCGCCCTTTTGTCGTTCTGAGATGGACATAGCGAGGCCAGACAAGGTAACCCCAGAGATGATAAAACACCTCTGGGGCAGAGCAAAAGACTAACTCCTGGAATTTGTGAATCAGACCTGGGCCTGGCTCTGTGCAAACATTGTTCCTATACTATAAAAGGGTTAAGACGCTACTACTACAAGCCCATATACATGACCTTTACTATCAGTAAAATAGCTGAACGGATGGTCAGCGAGCGACTCGTTTGGAGCTTCGAGAGTGCCGGTATTCTAGCACCAGAACAGGCTGGCTTTAAGGCAGGCTTGAGCCCAATCGACCAGGTCACTGTTTTCATGCAGGAGGTGTCCGATGGGTTCCAGAGGTCCGAAAGCACATATGCAGCATTTTTAAACCTAAAACAGGCTTATGATCGGGTGTGGAAGCCAGGCCTCTATCTTAAGCTTAAAGCTATGGGTATGCGAGGGCGGACATATAACTGGATCAAACAGTTATCTGAGAGGAAAACACGAACCCAGTTCCAGTACTATCTAAGTGGGGAAAACACCCATAAAAAGGGTTACCCCAGGTATCCGCACTCTTATGCATACTTTTCATGGCCTATCGTAACGATTTGCCCAGCTCAATCCGTTGTCGCAAACTGCTGAATGCGGATGACATTGTCCTCTGGTCAACCGGGAAGAAAGCTGACCAAATACAGGCAGCATTGCAAGCCGACCTCCATACTATCGCCTCGTATTGTACCAAACGGCAGATACGAATTAACGTTGCCAAAAAAACCTGGTCCCTGTTCAGCATGAGGATCGACATTCTTTGGGCCCCATTCGAGCTCCAACTCGATGGGCTGCGAATCCAACGTGAAAATACGCCAAAATTCCTAGGCATCACCCTAGACAGAAAGCTCTCAATGCACTTGCACACCCAGGACGTTGAAAGAACAGCCTCGGAGAAGTTATTGTTACTCAGAAAGCTAGCTAGCACAAAGTGGGATGTCCATGCTGGCACGCTCCACACACTGTGCACAGGGGCTGTCAGATGACAAATCGAGAATAGCCTGCCCATGGCAGGTATACGCAAGGAAGACAGCATTCGAATCACACGACTGTGTATAATCCCAGGCTCTAAAGTTCATTTGCGGCACCTACTTCTGATGCAGAAAACATGAGAAAGCGAGCCGTGCTAACAGCCCTGGAACGCTATAAAAGGGGCAAAACAGGGCTCCCGACCCACACATTAGTGACACAGTGGAGAGAGAAAAATCGTATCAAACGGAAGTCCTTTATGCACATCGCGGAAAATTTGAGGGTGCAAGCTGGTCTATCCACTGATCAGATCCCAATCGGTAGGATAGGCACTTGCCCTCCCTGGAGGTAGTGCCCAGCCATTCCACTTAAACTAAAAGGGATGGAGAGGGCCACCAAACGACTCATACACCCGGACTTACTCAGGAAAATGCATTAGATACCCTCAAGACCTACCCGCCTAATGTCATATATTGTTACACAGACGGGTCAGTTCTGTAGGACTACGTGAGAGCAGGGTATGGGACCTAGAACTGTTACCCGGACCTCGACCCAGACAACCTGTCAGGCACATGCGGCCTCGCCACAATGTGGAACCTCGAGGTGAACTACTCGAAGTGCGTTTACTCTCGGACATGATATTTTGAAGGAACCAGTTGAGCTACGGATGGACGGCAAGATTCTATCAAGGGACAAATAGCACAAGTATCATGGGGTTATCCTCGATCAGAAGCTGACATTGTGCGACCATATCTAGCATGTACACGAAACAGCCTTGGAGAGGCTGAACATTGTAAAGAAGCTAGCTGGAACGAAGGGGGTTGCGAGAGCAGATGAGTTGAGGACGCACACGACAACCCTACTTGACGAACCGCGAAATTACCAAAGTGTACGATCCCTAGCCGACACCCTATTGTCGGCACTTAAATACGACACTTGGAATTTTTCCGATAAAGCCCTGAGCTCCATAGGCAGCTGAATAGAACATGCGGAACAGGCCGTCTTAATCCAGTTTCGATTCTGCTACTGTCTAATAGGTGTTAACTTTAGACGGTTTGGAGAGAACTACGACACACGGTGCAACCACTGCATAGAGGACGTAGAGACAATAGACCACATTCTTTATGTCGCGTTCTGCATTAAGGTTCGTGTGCGGCATTAGGGCTGTTCATGTACGGGAGTAGGCAACCTTAAAACTCACAAATCAAGTATGGCATTATTACAGGAGACCCTTACTGGTAAGGGCAACGCCAGTATAACTGGTAATTCAGCATTCAAATGTAAGTGCGCAGACTGCCGACGGCTAATATGTTCTACCTATGTTCGGAATAACTTGGTTACCAAGCAATCCCAAGGTCCACGAGTGCACGGGCTGTCGGTTACCCTCCATATCCATAAGAGCGAGCGAAAAATCACGGTTACTGTCAAGTGGGTTTTGTCGCTTAGGTAGGGTATGATATTATGGTCCCGTATCCCCAGCTGAACAGAGTAACTCAAGAACCTCAAGGTAATAGCATGTAAAATACAAACATTGAATAACAGTTATTCAACTGAACATTTAGTGAATAACAACAGTTGTCAACAGGAACAATATTTAATTATACTTAATTGTAATTTTCAAACATATTTACATTGAAGTTAGCATTTGATTAATAATTAGTCTAGTATCACACCAACAAGTTTCCGTAACACACCTTCACGCTCACACTCCATCTCGGCGCCCAACAGAATCTCAACTCCCAACACCTCAACACCGATAGTTACTACACAACTCCAAGGGCAGAAAGACGACACACTTTCCCATAGCCCAAAGCCTAACACCCTGAAACGAAAAGAAAACCTAGATCTAGCGATGCCCTACAAGAAAGAACTTTTATCTTCTTATCTTATATAATACAGACGTTACTTCAAAAAAGAAGATGATTACGTCCTACGCGTCATGCATATAGTCATGCATATTAACCAATGACTTAAATTCTGCCAAGTCACTGGTTTTTCTGGCTAGCTCAGGCAACCCATTCCATGCTCTAATAGCACTAGGGAAGAAGGAGTATTTGTACAAATTTGTCCTAGCATATGGGACGAGGAATGTGCCTTTATTTTTGTGTCTTTCAGAGTATTTTATTAAATTTTGTTTTTGTATTTGAAGATTATGGTTCAGTGTTTTATGTATAATTGCTACTTTACTTTTGAGTCTTCTGTCCTGAAGGCTTTCTAAATTTAGTGATTTTACTAATGGTGTTACCCTAGTCAAATGTGAATATTCGTTTGTTATGAATCTCACTGCTCTATTTTGTGTTTGTTCCAGTTTCTTAATGTTTTCTTGAGTTGAGGGGTCCCACTTTTCAATAGCGACACCCGTACCGAAAGATCAGCTTACTTAATAAAACTATGTACTTACGTACCCTTACAAGGGGAACCAAAAAAACAGCTACCCAGCTCTCTCTTGCGGAAACTAAGGATGACTTAAACACACACACACAATATTCTAGACAACAAAACGCACTTAAAAGAAACTACTTCCCATACGCTAAAACACCAATATTAAATGCAAAGAAAACTTCACGCGCGCACGACAGTTACGAACCTGTATAACCCTTCATACACTAAATCGGCCTAGAGATTCACAATACCAATATCAACACTCAAGCTGTTATTGCCAACGATTTGTATGCCATTTCAATGCCAAGCCAAGAGAGCTGGAGACACTTCAGACAGAACTATCTGCAAATGCCAAGCCAGAAAGACCTCACGATATTATAAGAAAAGCATTGACCTGGGTTGATTTCAAACTGCTCTAGGTCATGAAAAGTTCCATCATTGTAAAATAGAAGAAAACATTGTAATTATGATAGAATGCAGAGTTTTGCACAATAGAGCAAAGTTAAAGAAGGAATGGTTCAGGGTTTTATCTGCTACAAGGTTGTTTTTTTTACAAGGTCTGTGTTTTAACTTTTAAAAGATTAGCCCATACACATTCATATTAAAGGGATTCAATTAATATTACATTTTATAAACATTTTTCTAATTATGATTTCAAGTATATTATTAAAGTCAAGCTTATATCTAGCTTTTGACTATTTCCACAATTACAATAATGCTATGTTTACTGTATTCTGGATTAGACATAACACAAAAGCAATTATTGCGATTTTACATCTGATGTAATTTTTTTTAACTTAATTCTTTGAGGCTTTGTCAACCTGACTTCATTGTTAGAATAGTTCTTTGTTTAAAACAACAACAAATCTTAATGTGGTTTATAGCAGCAAGTTAGTAGCATAAAATAATATTTGTAGATTTGAGTAATGGATAAAATTAGTTACAACTAAATTAAAGCTCCTGCATGACACAGCATGCTAAATAAAGAAATAGTCACATGCTTGAGAGGCAGCAGACTTTTCTGTTCAGTTTCTTGCTTTCTTAAGACCAAACAGTTAGCTGATGTGTACAGGAATATGTTTCTGTAACAGAATTATTTTAATATTTCTCAAACTTCTAAATTTAATAAAGAAAACATTTTAAATTCACATGTTTATGATTATATACTACAGGGAATAGTTAAGAAGATGACCTGATTTATTATGTGTAAGGCATGAACACTTCTTTTAATTGTGGACAAAAAGTAATGAGCTCTTATAGTAATTGGGAGTATATTCAAATATTCATACATTGATGTATTAAATAAAAGGTTTTTGCAGCAGCTATAATATGCCATCTTTTTTTGACCAACGGTTAACAAGCAGGGTGTCATCAGTCCAGCACAACAACCAACTGCCTTTACTTTGATTAGAGTTAGCTTAGACTCGGGCGCCCTAAAATTCCCATTCTTCAGAGATTTGAGCCCAGGACCTCAGGTTCAGAAGCCAAGTGCTTAACCACTCAGCCACCATGTCCAAAAAATAAATGTAATGCATTATTTACAGAATATTGCAAGTCTGAAATTTTCCATAATTAGTACCCTTGCAAGCATTCCTACATGCACATACATTTTGCCTTAATATGATTACCTTAAAAAATGACAGGATATATTCTCAACACAGAAAATTGAAGCTTAGTTTTGTAGCTCAGAGAAAAGTGAAGCTTAGCTCTAAACTTCACAACAGCCATCAATGGGTGGCACTCACTAGGGCTATAGCTTCTGGAAAAGTAGCATTACAAAAAAAAAAAAAACGAATTACACATTTTAAACCATTCAAAAAATAGTTTGTTATAAGTTTTTCTATAGTACAGTTAGAAGCTATATATTTTCAAAATTGTTTAATTTTGTTTTAGGTCATTTCTATTTATGTATAAGAAAAGCATTATTTAAATATATTTCAGATGAGTGAATATTTATTGTAAGCTTGGATGGCTTATTAAAAAATTTATACAACTTTTTTCAGTCAAGTGAAATGAAAAAGAAAAAGTTAACATTTGAAAGCGTCATAAAATGCTGTGAGAGACACATCAAAGAAACATTTGTTCCTAATGCAAGAGAAAGCACACAAAATATTTCATTCTTTATAAATGCCTAAATGAGCAATGAAAACTAATGACTTAGCATAACTCTAATCACCAATAAACATTAATAAATGAATAAACCACACAAATGTTTATGAAATAATTTGTTTTTGAAAGAATGTCGGAAAATTACAAGATTTTCATTGTCATTAAATTTAACCGCTTGCTCAACGAATACACTACAGTGACACATTTTAGTTTTTTTCTTACAAAGCTTATATCAATTCACTCTGATTCCTCTTGGATCAAGTTGAAACTTTAAAACAAAACACGAATCGATTAAAAAATTAACCAATTAGTCAATTTAAAGTAAAGTAAATTTCCCCTTTCAGACCTTGCGATCAATAAGGCAACAACCAACCACCTTTACTTTTCCCCAACTAATGTCGGGTACCCATTAGAGCTGGGCTGACTTAAGAGGCACCAAAAATTAAAAATCCCAGTCTTCACCAGGATTCCAATCTGGGACAAAAACATGAATCAATTTGAAAATTAACTGATTAGTCAAAGATTTTGCTTGATATTGAATAATGGAAATATAACTTCTACATTGTTGAGAGATAGTTGTAATTGCAGAGTTTTTCCCTTTAAATATTTTTTTTGAAAGGACTTTTTACATTTTGCTTGTAATAATTGTTCTAAAAAAAAGTATTATATTATATTTCATATACAAATTTTGTTTTTATTTTCAGCAGAGAAATTTAAATCTGCAGATAATTTATTTGCTTTAAAAATTAGTTTTGAAAATGTTAGGTATTTAATGTAACTATTTGGTTTTCTCCATTGCTGAAACAATTTATAGTAGGCCAAACCATAAGTGTTTTGAACAAATTTCAAAAGATGAAATATTGAGCCAACAATTTGGATTTGAACAATACTAATAAAGTATAGAGAGTAAACTGAAATACATTTTTTACAATATAAACAATAGGGGTGTTTTTGTATTTATTAACTGCAGTTTTATGTCAGGATTCCACAAAGAATCAAATCAAACTAGATAATGAAAAATTTAAGGGAAAAAAAAAACATTGAATGAAGGGAGAGAACCATTTCAATGCTGCCACATATCAATACTGCATAGGTTATGTCCGCTTTTTTATATAAAAAAAATATAAAAAATAAAAACTGATCAATTTTGTATTGATTCCTGTGTTAATAATTATGAAAAATTTAAACTTGATTAGTGAATGGGAAGTGGCTCAAAAAAATTGTAAAAGAATCCACACAGAGACAGAATGGAATTATATTTTTCTTTAGCCTTAAAATAAGCAACTATGCTTTTCCTTATGTATTACTTACTTGGCTTTCTAACAGGGTGAGTAGACATCGGCATTCTAACAGGGTGAGTAGACGTCGGCATTCTAACAGGGTGAGTAGACGTCGGCATTCTAACAGGGTGAGTAGACGTTGGCATTCTAACAGGGTGAGTAGACGTCGGCATTCTAACAGGGTGAGTAGACGTCGGCATTCTAACAGGGTGAGTAGATGTCGGCATTCTAACAGGGTGAGTAGACGTCGGCATTCTAACAGGGTGAGTAGACGTCGGCATTCTAACAGGGTGAGTAGACGTTGGCATTCTAACAGGGTGAGTAGACGTCGGCATTCTAACAGGGTGAGTAGACGTCGGCATTCTGATGGGTAGACGTCGGCATTCTGATGGGTAGACGTCGGCATTCTGATGAGTAGACGTCGGCATTCTGACAGGATGAGTAGACGTCGGCATTCTGACAGGATGAGTAGACGTCGGCATTCTGACAGGATGAGTAGACGTCGGCATTCTGACAGGATGAGTAGACGTCGGCATTCTGACAGGATGAGTAGACGTCAGCATTCTGACAGGATGAGTAGACGTCAGCATTCTGACGAGTAGACGTCAGCATTCTGACGAGTAGACGTCAGCATTCTGACGAGTAGACGTCAGCATTCTGACGAGTAGACGTCAGCATTCTGACGAGTAGACGTCAGCATTCTGACGAGTAGACGTCAGCATTCTGACAGGATGAGTAGACGTCAGCATTCTGACAGGATGAGAAGACGTCAGCTTTCTGACGAGTAGACGTCAGCATTCTGACGAGTAGACGTCAGCATTCTGACGAGTAGACGTCAGCATTCTGACGAGTAGACGTCAGCATTCTGACGAGTAGATGTCAGCATTCTGACGAGTAGATGTCAGCATTCTGACGAGTAGATGTCAGCATTCTGACAGGATGAGTAGATGTCAGCATCCTAATGAGTAGACGTCAGCATTCTAACAGGATGAGTAGATGTCAGCATTCTAACAGGTTGAGTAGATGTCAGCTTTCTAACAGGTTGAGTAGATGTCAGCTTTCTAACAGGTTGAGTAGATGTCAGCATTCTAACAGGATGAGTAGATGTCAACATTCTAACAGGACGAGTAGATGTCAGCATTCTAACAGGATGAGTAGATGTCAGCATCCTAATGAGTAGATGTCAGCATTCTAACAGGATGAGTAGATGTCAGCATTCTGGCAGGATGAGTAGATGTCAGCATTCTAACAGGATGAGTAGATGTCAGCATTCTAACAGGTTGAGTAAATGTCAGCATTCTAACAGGATGAGTAAATGTCAGCATTCTAACAGGTTGAGTAGATGTCAGCATTCTAACAGGATGAGTAGATGTCAGCATTCTAACAGGATGAGTAGATGTCAGCATTCTTATAGGATGAGTAGATTTCAGTATCCACATGGAAATGGACTAACAAAAATTACAGCTGAAAAATAAAACATTCAATGCATTTAGCTCCTTTCAATAATAAGAGAAAGGTCCAAAAGTAAAGACTCCCACCCACACATTTCTTTGTCTAGCGAATTCTTGTATCTAGTATTCTAGTATGTTGAATTTTAATGGCCCGTAAATTCATTTCTTTCTCTCTCTTAAGTCTTATTTACACTATTTTTCTGCTTTTCAGTACTTAATAGATATATTTGACTGGCTTTATGATATTTTTGGCCAGGACCCTTTTTCTTATTACAACCTGCAAATCACAACACTCACATAATATTTTTGGTTATAAACACACACTTTTCTGCACTTTCAATAAAACTGCTCGCATTTCAACAATCATCCAATTGGCCCATGAATTTTAGTACATGTTACTTTGAATTAGAATGGCCTGCTTATAATGAAATACCAACACACAACTTTGTTATGAGTATTCTAGTGTCAATTTTCTCACTCCCCTTGCACCACCCCTACAAAAAATACTATTACATACAATCACTGACTTTTCTTTGGCTTCTTTATTTACTATTAAATTATTTTATAAGCTCTATGTTGATGACAATGCCATTATGAAATGTGATTGAGTATGAGTATGCCTATTTTTAGAATAACAAGATACATTCATTAAATCATTCCCAATACATTCAACAGCTGCCTGATATCTGACATATATTTACATTTAGTCAATTAAGATCGTCTCATCTCATCTAGATATCAAGATTAAAATATCCTCTAACAGTCTAGAATAGTCTAGATATATAATATACATTAAGATCTAGATTCCAGATTTTTAAAATTACAATTCTAAATCTAGATGATTAGATTTAGAATTTCATAGTCTCATTTCATCTGTCCTTGACTTTTGTCATAATGGTACAGGTACTGTAATAGTTTAACCAAATCCCTCCACTTTTCCAGGTCAGCAGCTGTTAGCATGATATCAAGAAAGTGGCCAGTCTATTCTACTATGTTATACATCCAGCTTTTCTTTGGAAGAACCTTTCTTCATGTTCCCTTCAATGTACCTTGAATGACTTTTGATAGTGAGTCTTGTCTTACAATATGACTAAACCAGCTCATCTTTCATCTCTTTACAGTATTTATTGAGTTCTTCCTTTTTGACAGCCAGTGTTGACTTGTAAAAGTAAAAAATCAATTTTCCAGGTAACTGATAACCAGCATTTTTCTGTAGCATTTACTCTCAATGGCTTGAATTCTTTCAGCCTCAGCTTTCAGTGTCCAACTTTCACAACCATATAGGAGAACAGAGACCAAAATAGCAAAGAATACAATCTTAATTTTACAGGGAAAAAGATGTTAATCATCTAGATTTTCCAGTTTGGTCATGGCAGTGGATGTAGATCTAAATTACACTTTACAGATGTTACTTGATTAGAGAAGATAAAGATCTAGGCCTTCTTGCTTAGGATAGGTTGTTTGAAATAGGCATTGTTTAGATCTGTCATGACTAGATTTATAAATATATTTATAAATATGTATAATAAAATACAATTTAAGTAGCATTAGGCTAAGTAAATTTGTAAGTTTGGTTCTAGATATATACAGGGCTTTTTTTGTGATGCTGGGTAATGGCACCTTTTTCAATGTGTGGAAAAAATTATTACTTTTTTAACGTTTATAATTAATTTATTAGAAGTTACAAAATAGGCTATCACAGATTACCTGCACCTACTAATCACTGATTACTGGCACCTATTTTTTTTTATTAAAAAAGCACTGTATATAAACAGAGAAATAATGTAAGATTCTATATATTACTTATATAGAATATATATAGATCTAGATTAATTATAAATTATTCATCGCTTACAGATTTACAGAATGAGTGTAGATCTAGATTCTATATCTAGACTAGATATCTTAGATTTAGGACTAGCTAGGTAGCCACAAATAGGTGCGTACACTCGAGCTCGAGGGTGCGTCGCGCAGCCCTGTAGTACTGTATTAAGTGTATTATGTATAGGTCCACTCAATCACATAGGATAAGCCTATTCAATTATTATATTATATTCACTTAAAACTTTATCTAGACCTAGATCTAGTAAATTCTAGTAGCCTTCTAGTTGACTACTCAGAACTATCTGGAATAGATGGACATATAGAGTCTAGATTTTACATAGTTGCGTCTCACTCTCTTAATGGCTGGAGTCACTGGAGAGCAAGTCGGGCCTCAACTTGGTCGGTCTTAGCCCCTTAAATTGCTTAGTCAAGCTTCAGGGGTCACCCCTGTTACGTCGAACAACTTTCAGCTCACCCTTATATTCATTATGATTATAGATGACAGATCTAGCTCTAGATAATTATTGTAGATCAAGATCTACATCCTAATAAAGATTGCCTTCGATTTGTTAAGTTTGGAAGGTTGGTTTGAACCAAAAACAAGCAGCACACTGTCAGATTGGTAATTTTAAAACTTGGAGTGGATCCTCGTCCTTCGTCGCCAAAAGTATGTATATCGTGCTCCATCACAAATGAGCTCGTGACTTGCGGGAATTGAATAAGCGACGAATAAAAATCAAGATGCGGTCGTTTCCGTTTAATCGTCACACATCTCTTAAATTACCTACATGTAATAAAATCTAATTGAATTATCGTTTTGGTTATCCGTAGGCTACAGTTCTGTTAATCATTTGAGGCTTGAAATGACGACAGCAATATTGACAAAACATTTACATGGGCAGTGTACTACAATTCTAGATCTAAATCCAGATCTATATACATGTATTGTAACAGTATTTATTTTATGCATATTAAATTGACTATTTTCCTTGCATATGGTTACCAGACACTTGCACGCCATGGGCGTATGACGGAAATACTAAACTCTACAAAAGGAATACAAGTTTTAAATGTAGCCTTACAATATAGGCTATTTTCTGAAAAATATTATCTTATAAATTTCGTTATAAGCGAATCATTCGTCAATCTAGTCATGCATGTTAGTCAGTGAATTAAACTCTAAGTTTAATCCTGGCTTATCTTATATCTTATATAATACAGACGTTACTTCAAAAAAAAGATGATTACGTCATGCATTTAGTCATGCATAACAACCATTGACTTAATTCTGCCAAGTCACTGGTTTTCCTGACTAGCTCAGGCAACCCATTCCATGCTCTAATAGGCCTACTGTAATAGCACTAAGGAAGCACATTTGTACGAATTCGTCCTAGAATATGGAATAAGAAGTGCACCTTTAATTAGGTTGTATAATAACTTAAGGGAGGCAGCTCAACGATATAGATATTGATTTGCATGGGGAAGCTCAACGATATAGATATTGATTTGCATGGGGAAATCACAAATAGATAGATCAACGTCTCCCTTGCCCATATTCATCAGCTCTAGACTTGGGCGGAAGTTCCTTATCTTCCTTCTCATATCAACATCCTTCTCAGTCTAGTCTATTAAATAGTGCTCACATTCTGCACTATCTTGGATGGGAGTGTGCATGGCGATGTCATAACAATATATATCAGAAATCAAAGGCTGTAAAACTAGTAGGCCTATTAGTCTATTAAGTATAGACGAATGGATTTTTTCCTGTAGTTAATCTTTCATGCGTCTTTAACTATTACCATATAGCAGTGCTTTAAAAAAAAATAGGTGCCGGTAGTCAGTGATGGATTACCAAACTTTTAACTAGGCTACTAATAAATTAATAATAAACGTTAAAATACAAGAAAAGTAATAATTTTTCCCCACATTGGAAAAGGTTCCGGTACGCTGTACCGGTGGGTACCGTCACACAAAAAAAAGCACTGCCATATAGTTATGTGAATAAAAGAGTTATTTGCTCAGACTCATTCTTTAATTTTGACGATGCATATTGGTATAGGGTAACGTGGGGCAAAAAGCCCCCCCCCCCCCCAAGCTTCTATGGCCTGTACAAGCTAGCTTATTGGCTGCCTGGACGTGCGGTTTGCGCACTGGACTGTCGCTCAGATTTATCGATGGTCCCGGGTTCAAACCCTGCCCGCTCCCATCCCCCCTCGTCCTGCGGGAGGTTTGGACTAAGAAGTAACTATCTTCAACTCTTCAACAATTACTACAAGCAGTAACAGTTGGGACTGTTTGCTTTGCTGCCTTTCCTTTTTTTTTTTTGTTGTTGTTTGGGAAGCAGCACCACCAACCTTATTCGAAACACGTACAGATATCTTTTTTCTTCCAGTCTCTTTTTGAAAGGTTAGGCAGTTAATAATGTCGCTTAAGTTGGTCTTTAAAGCGTTTCTATGGGTCACCCCTGTTACTTCGACCACATTTCAGCTCACATTTTAGCATACTGGATTCGTGCCATGCCCAGCTTAACTATCGGAGCTTAAGAAGTCCCTCTCTGCTCGCTATACTGTCCATACTGGCGTTCGCAATACCATCGCTGTTTGTAGTGCGGTGTTGCCACCGTATGTACACGATGGAGAGCAAGCATCTTTGGTGAAAGCGTTCAAGAAGTCTTAATACTTTCGGTATAGTAACCATGGCCTCACCATTAACACACAAAAAAAGACAGAAGTCTTATATTTGCCTGCTCCAGGGAAAGCCTACTCGGATCCAAGCATCAAGATAAATGGACATGATATAAATGCAATGGACAGATTCACCTATCTTGGCAGCACACTCTCCAGAAACGGAAAGATCGATAAAGAAATCGACCTGCGTATCGCCAAGGCCAGTGCATCATATGGCAGACTGTCTAAAATTGTCTGGAACAGACGAGGTATCACCACAAATACAAAGCTAGGGGGTTCATCAAGCTGTCATCCTTCCTAGATTGTTCTATGCCTCAGAAACGTGGACAGTGTACAGAAAATATGCAAAGAAACTGAACCACTGCCACATGACATGTCTAAGAAAATACTGAATGCCAAATGGCAATATCACATACTGAAGTTCTTCAAAGAGCGGGTCTGCAAAGCAATCCTGATGCAGTCCCAACTGCGATGGGCAGGACACGTCTGCATAATGGAAGATCGCCGCATCCCTAAACGACTCCTGTAAGACCAATTAAGGGAAGGAAAGCGCTCACAAGACGGACAAAGAAAACGCTTTAGGGACACCCTCAAAGCTTCTCGGAAAGCGTTCAGCATAAACCCAGCCATCTGGAAGACAGAAGCACACGACAGAGCATCATGGCGTCGCGCTGTGAAAACTGGCTTACAAATTGCTGAGAAAAAAGAGAACAGCGCTGGCAGAAGAAAAGCGCCAGAGAAGAAAAGCAAGGCCAATGACACTATCTCCAGCTGGAATAACCTGCCCGTGTGCAGCCGAACAATCCGGGCTCACATAGGTCTCACCAGCCACACGAGGAGGCACAAAACCCCAGTGTAAAGCCCTCAGACCTTGGATGACAAAAGTGGTCATCATCGAACCACGATGGACGAACTATATATATATATATATATATATATGTCAGATCCATTAGGGTTGAGAGAATCACTGCTTGGAAGTAACTAATTTATTTCGCCAAATTATCAAATGCAGGCGTCCAAAAGCACTAGGCCTACGTCGTAGGAGCCTGTTCAGATGGCCATTGAAAGCGATGCGTCATTTGATAGCCTACTATTACTATGCTTCCTCTGTGAAGTAATTGTAATTACGGTGATCTTTGGGGCTGAATAGAGCATGGAATGGGTTGCCTGAGCCAGTAAGGAAAAACAATGACTTGGCAGTATTTAAGTCATTGGTTAATATGCATGACTATACAATAGATGCATGACGCGTAAGACTTGATCTTTGTTTTTTAAAGTAATGTCTGTATTTCTTAAGATAAGAAGATTTATGACTGATTTTTTGTTTTCATTCCATTATGAAAATAAGAATAACACAAAAGGTAGATAATTCGTCATCATGATTTTAAAAATTATATAGGCGAGGGCTCAAAATCGGTGCTTTTGTTGCTTGGTATTTTATCCCAAAATCCCAGTAATTTTTCTTTATTGTTTGTATAAATATAATTATTAATAGATCTAGAATCTAGACTAGTTTAGCTCACTAAAAAAGTATTACTAGATCTAGACTTAGACTAGATATCTATATAGATTCTACATCTAAACAGATTTTGCTTGCAACACGCCGCCTTCTTGCCTTCCTGCTAAACGTACCCATGACGATTGCAAATGTATCTAGATCTATGTCTATATCTTATATATCTACTATCTCCAGAATAATCTAGCCAAAGTCTAATTTCTCTGAAATCTTTGTCATTGTCAAAGAAAATAATGGTAGAGTCTATTTGGATTTAGAGTCTAGATTTAGATCTAGTTAATTTAGCGACACCAGCCTTGTCCGGAGGTTAGAATAGATCTAAATCTATAGAATCTTTCTATATAATATAGTATATATAGACTATTATTTATTATATATATAATATATGTCTAGATATCTAGACATTGATATTACTAGTATAGAGCTCCTATTTATAGAATCTATATAGATCAAGCTAGATCTTTTCTAGGTATTTCCCTTCATGATTAAAACTTGGAAATAGAGAGAAAAAAATGTGTAACTAGCTAGCCTATATTATTATTATTAGTAGTAGTTATTAGAATTGGATCTCTATTTAGTATTATCTAATATAGATCTAGATTCTAGATGTCTATACTATAGACTCTATAGTAATATAGTTACTCTACTAAAGTTTCTAATCTAGGTCTAGATCTAATTCTAATCTATTACTTTTATATATATATTTAATAATATATTAATTATTATAGATCTAAATCTATAGTATATGTCAATGTCAACTAGAGATAGATCTATGTCTATAAGTATATTATATATTAATATTATATAATATAGTATATAGTTAATATAGAATATATTATAGTATATATAATTTATAATATATTTATGTATTAATAAAATTTATTATTTATATTATAATATAAGTCATTAGATTTAGACTAGAGATCTACAAACTGGAATTTTGGAATGAATTAGTCTGAGTAAAACAATCAATTTTATTTTTAAGGTTGACTCGAACTTGAAGTTGAAGCTGGAAGTTCAGTTTTGAAATTGAAGGCTGAAGTCAGTGAAGAAGGTAGAAGGTAAGAAGCCCATTAGTCTTAGTCTTACTCTTACTTATCTAGAATTTACTAGATCTATATCTAGATAATGTAGACATATTACTAATTTATTACTCAAATTACTCTACTGTATTTAGTAGATTCTAGCTTCAATTTTTTAAAATTTATTGTAATTGTTAATTAGATAATTAATCTTAATTTATAATTAATAGTAATTAGATCTATAAGTTTAAGACTATATAATATTTTATTATGATGATAGATTCTAGATCTAGAATCAGTGCAGTGCGCAGGGCCCTTGGCGAGTGTCATATGTGGGGCCATAAGCTGTAAGTGTAGAATATATAGGCCTAACATACTACATCACGCTAATGTCTCGTCAGCCTTTGATGCTGTAGGCCTTATTTTGGATACAAAATATAGATCTAGTACCTTATGTAGGTACTGTAATATTGGCCTTTTGACTACATTACATAATGCACTGCATGGAAGATTTTGCCTTTAAGTTTAATCAAGGTAAAGTAATGATTCCGAACTTTGTTCATAAAAAATCAACAAACTAGATAATAATATTTCTGCTAAACTTGCTGGAAGTTAGGACTATTAAAAAGCTCAATTGTTCATGCGAATAATGTGCGCTTGAACTCATTGGTGCTTTCTCTTCAAGTTTACACCATTGACGTATCCCTAGCCACAAAAATCGCCTCAATTGGCGAAGTCCAGACCAAGGTTCACCCTTCATCACCAGTGCAGTGAGAAGAACCATGACAAATCCTTTCCTGTTAAGTTGTCAAAATCCAGAAATTCGATGAAGTGTTCTAACACCTTAACCTTTGGACATGATGCATCCATGAAAAAAAACAAAAACAATATAGACTCTTAGGGACATCTGCTCTTTGAGGCTAATATCAGGTGTGCAGTCAAGGATGACAGAAAAATATTTGGCAAGTTTCATTTTATCAATAATGTTCCCCTTTAATTCTGATGGCATCAGATTCATAAGCTCATTTTCAATCCTTAGACATACCTAGACTTAGGGCAGCAAGCTGTGTCCACAAAGATCTGTCTCTGGCAATGTCTGAAGTCTCCTCCCACCTCTGAAGTCCTCCATGAAAGTGTGGCACCAAGTTATACAAGAACGTCCCTGTTTACGCTTTCCTCGTATTGTCCTCCATTTCATCGCAACCCTTGGTATGCATAGTTTATTTTGTCTTAGAACATGTCCCACAAACCTCATGCGACGTTCTGTCACAACCTCACTAAGTGTTCGACACCTTTGCAAAATGCTCCCTGCCTTTCCTATTTGTCGGAACGCTACATTATGGTAGCTCGATGTAATGGTCTTGAGCCTCTACATTCTTAATTCGACGAAGATGTTCTTGTATGATTGAGTCAACTTCAGCCAGCATCTCAATGAAGCCTAAAAATTGACAGTTGTTCGTTTGTTTCTTTGTTCTCCCATGAAATATGCTGTTGTTTTCTTCAAGGTACTGTACAGTCACTAGAATTTTTATTAAGATCGCTCGCTAATGTAGTTTTTCGTTTCTAATTTGTTCTTGATGTTATTCGTTGTGCTATTATTTGACATTTTCAGTGCTAAGTCCAACCACGCAGTCACACACTTAATGGGATTTACAGAAACCTTGAGCTGCTGATGTTTATGTCATGTTAAGAGCTTACATAGAGATAGTACTTGGAATTATATAGATGTCTGGAAAGATTTCCAAAAATATTGAGTAATGAGTCCTATTTTATGAGAACTGATCTGGTTTTCGAAGCTCACAAATACAAGGGAGTTAGGTGGACTCAGGGATGCCCTAAAATTTTGACCCCTTTTTTCAATTAAGTATGTTTTAAGTATGTTTGGATGTCTAGCTACATTTACTTTTCTGCTAACGTACATTTTGGAAAAGTGTATTTTTCCAATTTGGGTGTAACCCTCTGGTTGGTGTTACCTGGTGCCCCCTCCCTCCGACGCCACTGAATATATGATTCTATCTAGATGTCTAGAACAACTTAAGCTTAGAAACATCGAAATCGAAGGGGCTAAATTTTGTACAAAAACAATTTTTTATTTACGATTTTAACCCTAGACTATGTGTTTTAAAAGCTCACTTATCAAAAAGTACACGTTTAAATTTCCATCCATTGTTAGGCACTATTTAAACTCTTTTTTTGCATGAATTTCTCCTTTGTGCAAAACATGCTTTTTAGACATTGTATAAAAGTCTCTTTTTTGTCAATTGAAGCCAACATTGACTGAATGTTTTTATGTGTTCAAATTTAAAATAAAATATAAAAATTAGTGACTTGTAATCTTGTGTGAGATTTATGAGATTTCAAACCTTGTGATTTATAGGGCAGATTATGTTAAGGTCATCTGTTTCTTTGGCTAACGGTTAATGAGTAGGGTATCATGTGGTCAGCACAATGACCAACCTCCTTTACTTTCCCCAACTAAAGTCAGGTACCCAGAGTTGGGTGGACTCAGGGACGCCCTAAAATTTTGACCCCTTTTTCAATAAAAAAAACTACAGTCACCAAGTTCCATGAGCATAGTGATGGGGGGAAGGGTTGAGTTTAAAACCCTTCGCCAATGAAAACCTATAGGAAAACTAAAGTATCTAAATTCCTTAATATGTAGCCATGGCGTTTTGAGCTTGAACCGCCACCACCACCACCAATAAAAATGAAGCATAAGTCACTAAATCAATTACATAAGAGTAGCTATAAAAGGATATTGAGTTTAACTAAAGGATAACTTGTCACCAGATTGCATAATCAATGCAAAAAAGGTGGGGTGTAAAAAAAAAAAGCAAAGCTACAGTCACTACATTCTATGAGCGTAGCCATTGTAATATGTCCTTTGCTTTCTAATTCAATTATGTCAATAATATCTGAATCATTTTGCTATTTAGTGCTAAGTGTTGTTAGGCTGTAGAGTGTATGCAATGATATCTCTAATCTTTAGAAATTTGTCATCATTTGTCTAATCTTATTCTTAAATTTAAAATCTATTCTAGGGCACAATACTAAAATATTTTTTATTCCTTATTCTTTTTTTTTTTTTTTAATTAAATTATTTCCCCTTTTCTAAAATACAACACGAAGATATCGATCTACATCGCATTATAACGTGCCAACTCTATTCTTATTAGTGACTTATAATCGTTGACCAATTGCATGCAAATGTCCAAGAATCCAATTGCTGTGGGTACACCAGCGCAATGTGAAGTACATGACATCAACAACTATAAGAAAAGGGTAAATGATTGGCATGTATATTAGAGAGGAGGGGTCAAATCAAATGCAAGTGCACTCATCTTTCACAAGGAATGTAAATTTCCACGATTTGCCCCATCTAGAACGCGCTGCGCATTTAGTTTCAACCACACATCTGTTTCTTTGTTAAGTAATGTTTTTAATTCATGTAGGTTTTAGAGGAAAATATCGCTTGCCGATCCATAGAGCTCAAGTGCCATAGTGAGATATTTCGCCGTGCTTGTGGGTTTGTCTGCAATGAATGCGGATTTCTTTCACTCACCAGTGAAACCTCCACTTTGACACCCCCCCCCCCCCCCCCCCCCCAGCTTTTCAAAAAAAAAAAAAAAAAGCTTTCAAGTCAGTATTGTTATCTGGTCTCGCATCACCGCCCAGGGTCACGTGGTTACGCTCCTCACCCCCAAAGCGCTCCCACAACTCTCTCCATAATCGTCCTCACAAACAATTCCTCAAAGACCCTAATTTACATTGCATCTCTCTCATTCTAAAAATATATCAAAATGACATTAATACAGGTAGGGCCTACTCTATTTTTTTTTATAGAGCCGGGTGGTCAAAGTGTATTTTACACTGGCACCTGGTCGCTGCTAGGCGAGGGAGCCGATGCGCGGTACGTGGTTCGAGTCCTCTTCGGGACCTATATTTCACCATATTGTCTTCATCGTCTACCTTAGTTCTGCTATTGTAAGTTGCATGTTATGATTATTCATAATATTGTTTTTGTGCCATTTGTCTGTCCGGCTGCCCAGATCTCAAAAGCTATTGAAAATGTTACCACTTACAAGAGATAGGGCAAAAGCGAGTAACTGGCGCCTGAACCAATACGCTTCGGGCAAGAGGGGCTTGTAACTTGTAAGCCTTTTTGGGTAGCTAACTACGAGAATAAAAAGTATGCATATTGTATGCTCTAAGCGGCGTACATATCAGCCATTATAAAAAAATAATTAAAAGTTTGTTTGTATTATTGAATAGTTGTGTCATTTGCTTCAAAATTGAAGTACATTTTTTCGTATTATGTGAGTTTGTGAGTTCAGCAGGCCCCCAGGTGCACCGTACGAATTTTATCTAACACAAACTCCTTTTGTTTTATTTTTTTTTCTCGTTCTACCATAGAGTTTCACTATCTTTGGGTATTGAAAAATTTAAGTGTAACCCACCAAATATTAAATAAGCTTCATCGAACTAAAATTAGTTTATCGTACAACGTATGAATTTCGTTCTCTCGATGGACAATGGTCAACCCCTCTCCCACCTTTTTTTTTAACCTGTCCAAAGTCACCAGTGACACATTGTGGTGTGACCATACGCTATCTGGGTCGTTTGACTTTGATCTACTGTGTGCGTTAGACTTGCGGGTCTTGTGACTGTCTCTTCTCTATTCTGAACTGGAGGGCTAACCAAACCTATCCAGTGTATCCACTCTTGTTAGTCGCACTCTGTCACTGTGTTTGAAAACTGGAGGGCTAACCAAACCTATCCACTCTTGTTAGTCGCACTCTGTCACTGTGTTTGAAAACTGGAGGGCTAACCAAACCTATCCACTCTTGTTAATCGCACTCTGTCACTGTGTTTGAAAACTGGAGGGCTAACCAAAACCTATCCACTCTTGTTAATCGCACTCTGTCACTGTGTTTGAAAACTGGAGGGATAACTAAACCTATCTACTCTTGTTAGTCGCACTCTGTCACTGTGTTTGAAAAAAACAACAACAGTCTGAATCATTCTGTTGTTTATTGTTTGAGTTTCTGGTAAGTATTTGACTACTTAGGTTTGAGCTTAAGTTAAACGTTTGAGACCGGAACTTTTAAAACTTTATTCTTATAGCCCCCCCCCCCCTCCCAAACACCTCCCTTATCTTTTTTTTCCAAACCGGCCTGAAGCACTGTCTGAGCGAGACCAATCGTTATAGAAAGCCTAAACACTGACCTGCATTGTCACAACATGTGGGCTGTTTAGACCAATAGCACTACGCCACATGTCTGTACAACATGCAACGAGCTATTGGTCTAAACTGCACATAGCCTTCCAGCGAATGATCTCGATCTGAGTGGCTCTCATGGAGAGGTAAACTTGTCACAACTATTTACCGGTACCTAGTGCTCTAACCTCCATCACCACCTTGTTTGGTTGAGGCCGAAGACTGAGCACAGCTTTTTAAATAAAATCCTTTCTAAACCACATTTTCGTGAAAGCCAGGGAGGAAGGGCCTGATGGTTTATGACATTATTGGTGAATGGTGAGGCCTTCTTTCATTTCTTCCAAGTGAGATGAGCTCATTTCCAAGAAACACATTACCAGAGTTCCAAGTCGCCAAGATGCAGTGAGATTGTGACCTTACTTGTATAAGTGTTATTCATGTTGTGGTGCACTGGATTCACCAGGAGCAGTATATGATCATATGTCTATTGATCTCAAAATGAGACATCAGTAAACTCGAGCTAATTGTCCCCCCCCCCCATATTTTGAGAATGTTTGCAAGATTATCTAGCACTTTTTCTTTTGGTTTTTAACATATACAAAAATGTTTCCACTGCTAATCAATGAGTCTATAAATAAACTAAGCATTTGAAAGTAAACAAAAGACCACATCCACACACTCGGCTTTTTCAAACCTCAAGTCTTGGTATATGTGTACATTCTTGCCATGAAAAAATATGTTAAAGAAAATAAGTTCTGATTGTGTTTGTCTCTGAAACTTAATTTTCAATAACATATTTAATTTGGTAATTATTCAATCGACTTAGCCCAACCCTTATCGCCATCATAATAAACGAAGTATGAACTATAATTTTTTAAAAAATACTCCAAAAAATTGCTTTTTTTTCTCTGTTGTAGTGTTCCTTCATTTTCTAGAAGACATGTTGGATTGTAGTCGCTATTTTTTTTAAATCGACATTGCTTATCAAACATTGGACCCGTTGGGGGCCTCATCTGAGTCTCAACTAATATAATGCTCACATTAAGAGTTGGGTGGGCCCAAGCATTTCCTAAAAGTTCAAAATCCCAGGATTCGACCCTTGGTTCCTGAAGCCGATCGCTTTACAACTCTATAGTTTATAGGAAGTTAATGCTAAATCTTAAATCACGTGACAGACGAACTAGGTCAATACATTTGCGTCCGCGTTGTGCCTATGTCTTTTGTGAGTTTTCCGTTTCAATCCAATGACAATGCTCATAACCAGAGGGCAGTTCAAAATGTCGATGTGGGGGATAGAACTAAACAAGAGGTTGGGTGCTCGGGGAGGGGGGGGGGGGACTCACGCGACGTTCTTTATCGTAACTGATCTGGTTAGATCCGGTGTACTAAAGCAAGTTCGCCTTCACTTCGTTGATTGTGATAAAGGTCGCTACTTTTACCGTCTGCCGGTATTACACCTAGCACACGTTGACGTCACGGTAAGTACATTACTAAACATTTTTTTTGGTCAAGAAAGTCTATTGTCTTTGTCGGCATTCTTATGTGACCGTGATTTGAATTTATTGACGTGTAATGTAGCAGGTCACTGTGATACGAAGTTACGTATACACTATATTGTATAGTATAAATAACTGAAAAGTTCTGTGTGAAAATATATAGGCCGCGGGTTATATCCGGCTAGTATGTAGGCCTATAAACCTATATATACTAACGATGTCCATGGTTATTTTACTCTCATTCTCATAGTTTGCATCCAATAGCATAGGGCCTCTTACTCCTGTCTCCCGTAGAGGGGAGGGTGATCACCAGAGTAAATTGGCAGCCTAGCCGTGAATCATTTAATTCTCGACTTTGAGGAAACATAATATAAAAAAAGCTATTCCCTTATTAACCTAAAAGCAGACAAGAATCTTTATGGTATGTTGACATTGTTGTCTGGAAATTTAGGTACCCGGAAATTTAGGCACCGGATAATTAGGCACTTTTTGACAAGGCGGAAAATTAGGCACTCTTTAATTAGCGACCTTAATTTTGAAAATAATTTTAAAATGTTAACGTATATTTTAGCTTTAGCCTTAGGCTATGGGCTATCGGTGATTTAATAAAAACAATAGTAACTGTAACGATTCTAACTGCATTTTCATGATACAAAAGAAAAGCTGACAAAATGGAAAAGAAAAATGACAATCATGAGAATGTGTGGAAAAAATGACTCCTGATTAAGTGATTAAGAGTCATTATATAATATAGACATCACAGGATTCAGGGGAGGGGAGGTAGAGATGATTCTCCGCTCGTTGCTTACCTCCATCACCAACCCCTTAGGTTGACTGATGTTTTTTTAAATTGATGATTACGCAATTTGTGTAAATATTTAGTTACTAATGTAAATACTTTTGATTAAATAATATTATAAAATATTTTTATTATGTCTGGGAGTGTTGGCGATAAATATAATCTGCTTATGGAAAATGGAGAAAAAAGATGATTACGTCCTCCGCGTCATGCATTTAGTCCAGCGTATTAAACAATGACCTGAATTCTGCCAAGTCACTGGTTTTCCTGGCTTGTGTCTCTGGCTCTGTCTGTCTGGTAACAAGTGTGTACACATTGTTTCTTCCACGCCCATTCTCGTATCAAGCTGAAACTTCGCACAATTATTCATTGACATAGACAAGACATGAATCAATTTTTTAAAAAAGTAACTAAATTAGACAATTAATTACTAATAATTAATTATTTTTATAAAATAGCAGTAAGGGAAACTAATACTTCAGTATTCACAGATATAGGTAAATTTGTTGGGTTTAGTTTAACGCTATATCTCGCCCCGATCAAGTTGATACTTTAAACAATTATTTATTGTACCTAACAAAACACGAATCAATAAACACAAATACTCAATTAGTCAAATTAATTATTGGTAATTAACTATTTTGTTTGATATCGAATAAGGGAAATAACTTGCATATTATTGTTAGACATAGTTTTATGGACGGATTCTAGTTCTACCTCTGTAGATGAGCTTTGTTATTTTGCTTGTTAAAATACGAACTTGTAATAACAGGCTACTCTCTTTAGATAGACATTTTGGTACCCGGGCCAAGTGTGTTCATTTTCTAGACCACCTGTGGCCAGATCATGGGATGTTGCTGTTCGATTATTTCAAACAAAATACACATTAGGCCATTAACAGTAGAAAGGAAATTAAACTACAAGAAAAAAAAATAGTTTATCGGTGCCGCAACTCTTAATGATAGTCCGAAGAGATCGTGAATTGCTTTAAAAAAATATATGAACATCTGTATAAACATTTGTCTAGGAATTTCTCATTCTTCTCGTGTTTCTCCCCGACTGTTTCTGTGGATCTAGGTTTAACTTGACCTGCGAGAACGATGCACTCACTAACACATATATGGACCTTTTACTGTTTTTTTTTCTTTTGTTTCAAAAGACAATTTTGGGACAATAATTCCCTGTAAGACCCTCAGCTAGGGGTGGACGTGGGGTGGACAAAGGGACCAAAAAAACAAAAAAGAATTCAAAAAAAAAAAGTTGTTTGTGTGTGTGTGTGTGTTGTTTAAAACAACAACATGGAGTTGTGAAGAGTTATGAGAACAAGTCTGCAAAGTGCAGATAACTTCTTAATCTTCTTGTATTCTCTACTTTGTATTTCCTCTTTGTGCATCAAATGAATGACATTCAGGATCTAAACTTCGAAACTGTTCTCAATGAACTTTTGAGCCGGTGGCTATGACATGATTTGATTGTGGCGAGCTGTCAGAGCGTGACGTGCTGAAAGTAGAACAGACCCAAGGATTTTTTTTTTATAGCTTACTAATGGGACATGCGGAGGGGGGGGGGGGGGCTTGAAAAGTAGAACATACTGATGGAACAGTAGGAGACATGAAGAAACTAGGCATCGTATTTTTGTTGGTTGTATAGTCCATACTTTGAATGATTGTAGTGTTCAGTGTAGGCAGCGTCCGATTGAATGTAACTGTGTGCTGTAACGAGTAGTTTCTGATAGTCAGTAGTTTCTTTTCACCTGTTAGTAATTGGGGGGGGGGGGGGGGGGGAATCTACCTGGTACCGTTAGGAGGTTGGCGAAAAACTACATTTCTGTTTTCTTTGAATCTTGAACAAATGCGCTACTACGTCTTATCTTCTTTCTTATCTTATAAGATACAGACGCTACTTTAATAACAGATGATTGTGTCCCTAGGTCAATGTAGTCATGCATTTTAATTAATGACAAACTCTGGGTTGGTTATGTTTGTTACACATTTTTAAATAGCTTTTTAACAATTAATTTGGTGTAACTTTTATATAGCGCAATTTTAATACCGGTACTTCAAGCATGCTCAGAGCGTTACGGTCCAATCTGTTTTGTGGACCAGTGGGGGAGGGGTATTTGGGAGAAGGTTTTCCGTGCTGCCTTTTTAGGCTCTCAGTAAACACAACACTGCTTGAGTCGGGTGTCAAACCGCGAGCCACCTTGATAGGTTTCCAAGCCCAAGCATACTTAAACTGTCGGCCACACATCCCTCATTTTCTGGGCCATGATTTAATAAATGATTCCATAAAAATCCTCCCCGAAATGAGTGGACGCTCTAAATTTGTAGGCTAAAGCATTTTTATTTGTTGATGGCGCCCTTTTTTTTTTTTTTGGCAAATACTTTCTACAGGTGCTGAGGGTATGCGTTGGTAGGAGGTTACATGGGAATATGTGAGACGGAACAAAACGTTTTGGCGCGATGGTCGTCTTGGCGCGAACTGTTTTGGTCACATTTGACATGTTATTTTTATGTCTTTAAAAAGAATGATACATATCTATGTTTGTATATGTTTTTGTGTTTAAACGTATTTTTTAGATGTAAAAACATTTAGATTCGGGATTTTTGTTTGTGTAATTATTGTTATATCCTTAACATTATGATGTGTGTGTGGCGGAGGATTTCGGCCCGTAGGGTTTGAACCCGGGAGCATTGAGACGACAATGTTCCTCCTTGAAATATTCAAACTTATTAAAACTTTTCTTTCGGGGCGACTGGGTTTGAATGTATGCTATATCTTATCTTCTATAATACAGACGTTACTTCAAAAAAGAAGATGATTACGTCCTACGCGAGTCATGCATATTAACCAATGACTTAAATTCTGCCAAGTCACTGGTTTTTCTGGCTAGCTCAGGCAACCTCTATATTGTAAGATAGTAGAGAGAAAAACAATTTTTATTATTTTAATAAGGTTGTGTTTTATAAATTACTTTTAGTCTCTCTGGCGCCAAAAATACAATCGCGTTGAAACGGCGCCGAAACGACGCGCACCTATAAGAGATTCAATTATACGCTCTAACTAATGTAAGGAAATATGCGAAAATTAATGTAAAAATATCAGACTAGCCTAGGAAGCTTGCATGCCGTAATTCAATGCCTCAAATTAAAACAGATAATTAATATCTTATCACCGCAGCCCAGATATGCGGCTTCAACTAAATTTTATATCTTTTAAAATTAGAATTCCTTTCAAGGCAAGGACTTTTGTTTAAAGAGTGTAAACAAATATGAAGTTAAGAATGTGTGTGTGTGTGCCTCCAGTCCGAAGATTCCTTCAATGGACCTCATTCACCAATCGTAAACAAACAACATTTAGCCACGTGGTTCTCTATCTCTTCTATACAAATTACGTAATACACACAGGCTGTCACGTGACAGTTTTTTTCCGTTGTTTTATCAATATTATCACGTGGCTAAATGTTGTTTGTTTATAATTGGTGAATGATATCCATTCGTTATGCTGATCTGCCGAGATAAGTTGCTTAGAAGATAGTCTTGTTTAATATGACAAAGTCATTGAACACGGTGTAATCTGTAGTCTTAAAACTTAAAGACGTCGTTAATAAAGTTAGTGAACTGTGTCGTGTGTAATATATTCTTGTCTCATTCAGTCATGCACTGCGCCAGACTGTCAGTATTATATTTGGTATGTCCATGCTGACTTAACAAATATCACGGTGTCATAACTATTGATCTACGATCAGTCGTAAATGTAGGATTGTTTACACAGCTTTTAAGCAGGGCATTTGAATGTTACATTGTAATAAAAGGATCTCAAGGAGATCGAATGCGTTTTGCAAAGCATTATTGGTTTTTGTTTGTTGTTTTTTTTTTCATGTCAAATTGTACGTTGTCGAAGGATGGTGGTTGAATAAGTTGTGAGTCTGCTTACTTGAAATGATATGACTTGAAGTCGCGAGTTCTAAATAAGACCACGCCAACAACAGAAAGAATAACGAAATTAATCCGGTCTTTTAGAACCCAATGATTTATTACAGAAAGCAGGGCACAATCCACGTGGTCAGCTCAAAAAAGCCCTTCCTTTCTAAGCGAGGTCTATGCTCGTCCGTTAGTCTGTCTCTAATGTATTTCCGTTCTCAGTTGTTAATGTACCGTCGCGTCACAAAGGAAATACCCAATTAAACCCAACTTCTACGCGTCTTACTATTGAGTCATTACAGCTCACATTAATTATAGACCCATACAATATCTACATTCTTTCATACATGCAGCACACAATGCATTTCTTGTAATCAATAGCACTGACTGAGAAACAGATCTGCCGCTTTTCTACTTGAGCACAATGGGATCCTAAGCTCGAGTACGAATCCATGTAGATCTATAAGATGTAGCTCAAAAATTCTATTTAAAAAACTCTGTAAAACTCTAAAAGCGAATACGGTTTTAGAAGTATCGATTTCTTGGAGACGATGTTACGCCATTGGATTGGCTTTGCTTGTATTATTATTTTTTTACAACTATTACACAAATTATTTACTAGCTGTTTGTTGTTGTTTTTTACATGTAAACCGGAACTTAAAGATTTTTAGTATCAGTGAGTCGTTAACTCAAAAAATTCGTTATTCATTTTCGATGAATACCACTTGTGTCATCAAGTCACTTGAAGTAAGGTTTGAAGGCTTGGCAATGCGTGGAAAATCTCAAATGTAGAGACGCGCATTTCCCAGAGTAAAAAAAAATAAAAAAATATAAGTTTAAAGAACGCATTATTTCGCAGTGTAACAATGACGAATGTTTTACTTTTGTATTCATGGAGGCATTTACTCGAAAGGTTTAATCATCACTATTGCTATAATGCTTATCGATCTAAAAGGTTGCAATGATACTACCCTCCCTTTTTTTTGTAGGATTATTCTCTGGATTGACGGAGGCATTTTTTGGGGGATCGCTAAACATCCAGTTATCTTGGAAATATGGCCTCGCAGAAGAAAGTCATTCGATCTTGCTTGCACGTGCTGGCCAGCGGTCACACAAAGAGGTGAGTACAGGTTTAAGGTTTGATCTACTTGTTGGATCTTCTTCTTCATTGTTCTCATTGTTCTCATTGTTATGTTGGAGTGTTCAGATGACTAGACCAATACATGAGATGAACTGTGCAGTGGTTTCCAAATCAGGGAGATCTCCATATAGTTTTCTTTCTATTGGTGTGATTTGGGGCCATTGTCTTATACGAGCCTCTTGGTAGAGAGAACAGTTTTGGAGGACGTGGTCGGCATTCTCTGGTGATACTCCACATGGGCAGATTTCACTGGTTCCAATTTTGAGCTTCCGGTACATGTGTTGTCGCATTCTGTTGTGTCCGGTCCTGAGTCGAAAGATTAGACGTTGGTCTTGTCGGGATAGTTTATAGTAAGCGTCATCTTTCTTGTGATTTGGATGAGAGCTCGTCCATTTCTCATTTATTTTATTTACAATTAAACTTGTTGGATGACTGCCTGCTTGTGTGATATGCGCTCCGTTCTGTTGTCTGGGCGGTCTCGGAGTCGAACCTTTCCCGCCGCCATCACGTGTGAAGGAGCTTCTGAGCATTGTAACACGAGATGAAGTCGATCACGTGATTTCCGTGTTCAGTACTATCATTATACACTAGCATTGAGATAACAATAGCCACGGTAGATTTATGTGGTAACCTTATAAAGTTAAGTCTAACGGTTAACATAATTACATTTCGTTATTAGAAAAAAAAATTGACCCCCCCCCCTTTTTTTTTTTTTAAATGCACTGTTCCTATTAAAAAGGTTTTGCAAGACTACACGATCCATTAGTTTTAGGAAGTTGTCTGGTCGGTACAATGAATAGGGCACTCGTCTCGTTTTGTTTTCACAAACACCGAGACCCTGAGACTAGTGATAAGTAATCTTTGTCCTTTATGGCTTGTTCGTGTGTGTGTGTGTGTGGTTAGGACGATCTAAGTCCAAGTAAAGAAATCGTTACATATATGCAATGAGAATGAGGTTAACACGTGTGTTGGATCCAAGGTATTCAATTCAGTGCTGAATTACAAATTGATGAACAGCATTTACTTCAACTCTCTCCCCTTCATTCTCTCTCTCTCTCTCTCTTTTTCTGTTTCTCTCTTCCTAGTCCCTCTAGGTCTCTTTTATCTCATATTTCACTCTTTCTTCCTTCACCCTTCTATTTCTTCATCTTTTTCACTCTTTCTTTCTTCATTTGCAGTTTTTTTTCCTTTTCACCCCACTCTCTATTTCTCATCCCCCCCCTCTCTCTTCTTTCCTCTTTATCTCCCCCATTTTATCTATCTATCTATCTGTCTGTCTGTCTATCCATCCATTCATCCTATCCGTTATTCTGTCTGTCTCTCTCTCTCTCTCGCTATACTTATTTACAGTGCTTTTTTTTTGTAAAAAAAAATAGGTAACGGTACTCAGTGATGGATTGCTTAACTTTTAACCAGGCTAAATAATTAAAAATTAAATAATAAACGTGACAATACAAGAAAAGTAATAATTTTCTCCCCACGTTGAAAAGGTGCCGCTACGCGTACACCGGAGCGTAGCGTCACACACAAAAAAAAGCCCTGCTTATTTATATTTATTGTGTTTCACGTTTCTCCGAGCTATACAAATCAAGCAGAACAATATCAATCTCTTCATGTCACCAATAGCCACACACTAGTCAGGATTATCATTTCATCTTCCTAATGCTCCCACGATAGCGGACATTGTAATGTCATTTTTCTTGGTTGACCATCGCACTGCCTACCGTCTTGACAATTTCAAACAATACAATGGATCCGTAAGCTCAGACTAATCTCAGATGATGATAGAAAGTTTGTTTTTCTTCTTTTTCAATTGTTTAAACAACAACCGAAAAAAACATTGGAAGGATTAGCTCATATCAAATCACTCTGTCTGTTTTGAATTCGTTCTCCGACTTCCCATTCTCGGATCAAGTTGAAACTTTATTCATTGTTTCTTACAAAACATAATAAATTAAAAAAAATAATAACCAATTAATCAATAAAATAGTGGTAATTGTATTTGACATTGAAAAGGGAAATAAATCTTTCAGTAAAGAGATATGCGACTGTTAATGTGGAGTTCGTCCCTCAGATAAGCCCTTTTTTAATTATTTTTTTTTAATATTTTGCTTGTTATTTTATGTTGACTGTCATTTAGGTTTGTTTCTTTACATTTTCTGTTTTACATCTTATTTTTCTTTTCTGCTCTTTCTCTGTGTCAGCTTTCAATACTGTACAATGTAGTTTTTTTTAGTATTTAATGGGGGACCTTTCGTTTAGGAAATGTGAGATATGTATTCTATTACTGGCTGTGTCTTCGAATTATTTTGCTGTGTAAAACTCGAAATTCATAAAGAGTGTATTCGACGTTCTCCGTTTTCGTCATGCTGTGTCAACGGAGTCCAACTCTTATCCCAGCAAACTCGGCTCCATGGGTAATCTCTTATGCATCGATCTAAACGTTTGTACCACTTTGATCTGTTGGTCATTGCGCGAACAGTTTTGTAGGAGTGCGGATACTCTGACGAGTTTCGCTTCACTTTCATCCTTCAGGCCGCCTCCAACGCCACAGTGAGAAGGCACCGTCTGCAAAGTTTGTTGATTTGCCACTTTCTCGAAACATGCACATGGTACTATAGGTCAACTCTAAGTCACACTCTAGGTCAGTTCTAAAGCTCCGCTCCATTGGCCTGGAGGAAATAGATATTTCTGTCTGTTCTGGTACCAAGCAGTTGCAAATTTGTCAAACCCTCTGTTGTTTCTTTCCCGAAGGCTTTAATCCTGGGACACAAAGTCTAGTGATGGAGTCCAAGCACTCCTGGCAGGCATTTTCCTTCTCTCTTGTAAATCGGCCGCTTTGAGGATCGTGATAGCCCTACCAAAAGCAATGAGCTCGCTTCCCTATACTATAGGGCCTATAGTATCCCACCGGAAGTGCTTTTACTCTCTATGGAGGTTTTCCACCGTCACGATGTAGTAAGAGTGTCTAAACGTGCACATGATTATTGCTTTACGGCTTCCAGTGCTTATAGCGGTTTATCATCAATCTGTCAGGAGCTGGAGTTGCATGAAAGATTGCAGTTTGAGACTCAGAACCAAGAAAACAATGACACACTACAAAATTACATTTCTGACTTGATCATAACCACTCTCTCTCTCTCTCTCTCTCTCTCTTTCTCTCTGAACTAGGGTGCAAAGTTTATAAGTCCTAAGCTATCGCCTTACCATTGTGTATGCTACTAGAGTTCCCACAGAAGACTAAGGCCGCTTTTCTGCTCGTCTAATTGAAAATGTTTTTGTTTGCATGATTGTCAAAAGTTTATTGTAGCTTAATGTACAAATAACCCAGACATAGGCTACAAACAAAAAATTCTTTTGACGTCAATGCTCGTTCTAGTGCACTCAACTTTTAAATTTATTTCTGTATCATTGGCCTCCTTCAGTCGTAGAGCGATTATGGTCCATCTCAGAGCACACTTCCTCATGTGGCTGTGGAGCCCTATTTTGGAAAGACACTCCCGTCCACAGATAGCTCTTCCTGAGCTGAGACCCATGTACTTTCACTGTCCATAGCTTTTTGGTCACTGTCTCTCTCCATCTGTTGCGGTCTAAAGCTATGTCTTCCCAAATGTCAGTATTGATGTATAGAAGGAAAGTTTTGCTGGTAGATTTGGGGTCAAGGCTTTTCACGATATGTTGCACAAAGCGAGTTGTATTCTTGTTACCTCATTTAAGAATCTACTTTGCAAATAAGGGGACACGAAATTTGAAACTTGATTAAGCATATTTGCTTAAAGTAGAAGAAACAACTTCTACCCTTTTAATTCAGTCTACTTAACAGTATATAACTTAACGGCGTTAGCGTTGACTTTGTCATTTATAACAGCGAACACATTTGAACTGTGATAGACCCTACCCCCACCCCCCAGCTTTCTTTTCTTCGTTTTCTGTTTGACACCACAATCACGCGACTCCTGCTTCACGTTCGTAGCTGGGCTGTGTTCCCGTGACTTTGCCGATAATTAAATTATTTAAAAAAAAACGGTTTGACCAGCTTCAAAGGGACGTAATCTGTTTATGAAAATTCTACTATTATAATAAAATGACTCAATTATTCACAACTGGTTGGGTCTAAAAAGGTCGTTAGAATGCTGCCAGCTAGTACGAAGTTTAATGCGTTGTCCTGCCACACAGAAGTGATTGCCTTTTTTTTATTAAATCGAGAAAAGTTTACAATACACCTCACAACCATTACACCTGCTTGTTACACACTAACACACACACAAAATAACAGGCATGTAACCGATTTGACACGAATACTGCAAAAATTGTCAATTTCAACTAGATCTACTTTCTTTTCTGTTGTTTGTAACCCCACCTCCAAGTTGCATTCATTTTAACCATTTTGAAAAGTCATTATAAGAAAACTTCCTGGTTGGTGACACGATCCCTCCAGGAGATGCACATTATGCGTCTCAGGCTGCGTAGGTGGAAGCTATTTAATATGTGTTCTTGGTGCATGTAAGTTGCCCAGCTCTCACTGCCATAAAGAAGTGTGCTCAGAACGCAGGCATTGTTGACCAGGATTTTTGTTGCTGTAATTAATTTGATATTTTCCATATTTTCCCACAAGCGCTTGGAGAGTTTTGCCATTGCTGCAGAAGCCTTTCCTATTCTTTTTGTCAGCTCAGTGTCAAAATCTAGGTTGCTGGCTATTGTTGTTCCCAAATATGTGAATTCCTGCACCACCGTTAATATGTATCACTGGTATTTCTGAGACATCTTGTGTCAGGATTTTAGTCTTGTGCATCTACTGAAGGAATCGTGTCACCAACCAGGAAGCTTTGAAACGGGCTAATATACACAACATCTTTGGGCTCCTTCAACAGAGAAGACTATGTTGGCTCGGTCATGTCACTGGCATCCTAGACACATGGAGCCATATATAAGAAAACAAATTTATGTTATAGATATATACATACCCTTCATCCCAACCACACACACACCACAACTCACACACACACCACAACACTTCTATACACACAAGCCACCTCACACACACACACACACACCACCACATTACACACACACCACAAATCTACATCACATTCTACACACACAGACACACAACTGTGCACACACACCACTGCTCTACACATATCACAAATCTACACACACCAATGTACTCACACCACAACACCACATACTCACAACTCACACTAGATGCTCCACTACACACACCAAACCTCAACACATTTTATGACACTACACACACACAATCCTACATACACACACATCTTAAAAATTAGCTACTGGAAAAAAAATAAGTTTTATTGAATTAAAATAAAAGAATGTAAATATTTGATTTATTTATGCAGAAACCCCCTCTCCCCTTTTTTTTTTCAAATAAAAAAAAAAGAATTTTAAAATCAAACTGCATTATTTTTTTTAATATATTTTTTGGTTTGGTATTTTATTAAATCCTGTGAAGTATTATTATTATGCTGTTTTTGTTGTTTTTTTGAAATAGATTTAAATCTCTCACTTATAATTCTACTCATTATGTTTTTTTGCTTTGTATTTTAGAAAATGCTTGGCAAAAATAGAATCCATTTCAACAAGTTGTATAAGTAAGTAAATTAGTTTGTGAATTTCATTGTACAAGGAATGGGAAAACTGGACATATTATGTATACAGGGAATTTGATAATATAGTTTCATTTATTGGAATTTACAGAATTAGGAAAAGGGATTTTTTAAAGTTTTGTGGAGTATGAAAATAATTAAATTTAAAATTACTGGAGAGTAGAATGCGAGACATGGAAGTCATCAGCCAATGTTGAGAAAAGACTAAATTTCTCTGTTTTTTTTTTCTTTTAGTGAATAGGATCAACATCTGGGCTAATTTTGTTTTACTCTTCTGAATAAGATCTACATCTGGGCTAATTTTGTTTTAATTTTCTGAATAGGATCTATATCTGGGTCACAAGTTTATCAAGCCAAAGAATTTGCTTTTGAGGTAAGTGCAGACATCTCAATATTAATAAGTTGAAATAGCTTGATATTGATAAGTAAATAAAACTACGTTCGTTCTTTTTGTTTTAACTGGGAATGTCTTACAAGGAATTATTGTACAGTTGGTCTGTTGTGATAGCTTAAGATATTCTTCTTAGCTCTATTAGTCCATTTTTTTCCTTCCTTTACCATTACATCCAACTATATACATTCTCAATTTTTATCTTTATTCTTTATCTTCATAGTAGCAATCAACAATAATGTTGATATAGCCTCAGTGGCTGAACTCAAACCCTATTGTGAAAAGCCCAATTTAATTAACCATTTCATTTCATTTACAATAGGCTTTCAAGTATATGACCTTGTTTTAAATGTAATGTCAGAAATTAAGGGTTAGATATTTATATTATTCCTGTTTCCTCAGATGGCTTGCTCCAATATACGATATGGTGAAGGAGTCACTAAGGAAGTTGGCATGGTAACTATCCCCCTTGAAGTCTCTCTCAAGCTCAGAACCTATTAGGATCCTGTAAACATGAACCATGATATTATGGTGTTAATGGTTAATGTTCTACTAATTTTAATCTACCAATTATTTGGTATATTTTAGTTCTACATAGGTCATGGTAGGTGAAAGGCAAAGTACTTGATGGATGAACCAATAGTTTGAATTCATTGGTTCCTCTCAAGTTCATTTATAATGTGCTGAGCACCAAACTCTTTCCTACTTGATGACTACAGAAACATTGGTCCTTTTTGCCTACCCCATAAATCTTAAAAGTCTCAAGCAAAACATTTTAGATTTTAATATTATAGATTACATTTCAAGATACTCATGATAAATAGTATTCACATGCCTATATAAATAGCTATTCATTGCTCATATGTTATTTGTTGATGTCTTCAATTACATTCAGGACTGTAAGAATCTTGGAGGGACAAATGTATGTGTAATGACTGACTCCAACCTGGTCAAGCTGCCCCCTGTCAAAGCTACATTGGAATCTCTGGACAAACATGGAGTCAGATATAAACTTTTTGATAAAGTTCGTGTTGAGCCTTCAGATCAGAGGTTAGCCATTTCAATACAAAGTACTGAAATAGAAATTTTTTGAACATTTTGAGTAGGCTTCCTCTCAGATGTTTAGTGGATCTAATTAAAAAAGAAAAAAATGTATAATGTGTGTTCTTTTATGCCTTGTTTTTAGAAATCACATTGTGATGCCTTGAGCTTGTTTATGCTTGTGGTAGAAAGTTCTTATTTCTATTTTCATTAAATAATTTTTTTTAATTACAATTTTTAAATGGTAATGCTTTTTAAAACAAACTTAATACAGAAATAAAAGATGTGTACAATTTTAAACAATTTGATTATTTATTTTAAGACAGTACACATACCTTTTTCTTTGCCTTAAACTTGATTTAGGCTCCTTAGAAATTGATATTTTACTGTTGTCTTCCATAACAGTTATAATGAAACATTAAATGTATAAATGTTTGACAAAATCTTTTTTTACAGTTTAAAAGAAGCCATAGACTTCTGTCATGCTAACAAGTTTGATTTGTTTGTGGCTGTCGGAGGTGGCTCTGTGATGGACACGTGCAAGGCAGCCAACTTGTTCAGCAGCAAACCAGACGCAGAGTTTCTTGACTTTGTCAATGCTCCCATTGGGAAGGGGCTGCCTGTGAAGCATCCACTGAAGCCATTGATAGCAAGTAAGCTGATCCAGATACATTTTAAAAAATGTTCCTTAGTTTTAAATAATCATTCAACCTTATGTTCACATTGCTGTTCTTTCGTCTCCCATTATCCTTTGTATCTAGAAAAATGTAAATACATTGAGACATATAACCATGTTCAGACTATTATCAAATAATTAAATATTAAATCACTATGATGTATTTAATCATAGTAACTCACTCTTCTTCCTCCCATTGAGGACAAGAAATCAAAACACTCTAGAAAACCCAGAGCATCCTTTGACTAGACGTTTGTAAATCTTCAAACATTTTCTTCATAAAATATAAACTTAGAACAAATATAAACTGTAAATGATAACAAAAATACATATTGTATTGTGGCCTCTTAGTGTTTCTTCTTGAGTCTGAAGGATGTGCTTTAGTTTTTCATCTTCTCTTAGGTTGGGAAGAGTAATAACCATTGGTTATTGTGTGGGACTAACAAATTTAGAAACCTTTTGTGGATCTCTAGATTGATCGATCTTGGCTAATCTTGTGTCCTCTTGGTCTGAAAAGAGAATTGAACTTAAGAGATTAGAATTACTTGAATCTTACTTACCTAAGGTTTCCTCCATTTTTATGCCTCCTGTTCTGAACACAAATATGTCTTTTGTCCAGTTACCACAACTGCAGGAACTGGAAGTGAGACTACAGGAACTGCTGTCTTTGACTTTAAGAAGATGCAAGCCAAAACAGGTTAGGATAACTCCTGGTGAATTAAAAATATAAGAATACCCTGTTTAGGGAAGTTGATTGGAGCAATGAATGCTGATAGAAATGATTTATTAACACTAATCTTAATCTTTTTTGTTCATTAGGATAAAATATGACAAAATATAACTGAACTAAAATATTGTCTGTTTTCTTATAAAAGGATATACATTTATTTCCTACTTTTATTCTGCCATTAATGTTTTGTAAGCTGAAAAACATTTATGTAACACTCATGTTAACAATAGCTCAAAACCATTAAGTCTAGCACAGCTAGTAATTTGTATCTGTGACATAAAATGAAACATATTTTTTTTTAAATTAGGTCAATCTATGTTGCATCTTGTTCAGGTATTTCCAGCAGAAGTTTAAGACCTACTTTGGGTATCCTTGACCCTCTACATTTACTTACCATGCCAGAAAGGGTAGCAGCTTACTCAGGGATAGATGTATTATGGTAAATGAACAATTTTTAAAATACTTTATTGAGCAAACTGTTTTTTTTTTCAATAGTTTCTTGTTTCAAATCTAAACAAAATAGTAGCAGTCTAATTGTTAAATACTTAAAAATTTATTTTTTTTTAACTTTCAAAAACAAATGGTACTGCTTATTGAATCTATTATATAATTCTTGCTTTGTTTACAAATCTTGGATAGATGCTAGAATTTCACAAAGGAATTGATCAAGCATAACAACAGTTTGTTCTGAAGAAAAAATAGTTATATGCTGTCTCTAATTTTCACTTTATCAATAACATAGAAAATGATCAATACAGAAGCTTACGCCAGCACAATCAATATTATGTTTGCAGTCATGCCATAGAATCATACACAGCAATGCCTTATTATGAAAGACAAGGTCAAGAAGACCCCAGCTTTCGTCCAGCCTACCAGGGAAATAACCCCATTAGTGATATTTGGTCTCTCCAGGCTCTCAGGGTTTCAGCCAAGTATATCAAACGGTAAGGTCACATCAGGCCTGTTAAAATGGCAAAGAAATGTTGCTTAGAAATTAAAGAAGTTCCACCATAGTGGTCTTTGACTAGTAAAATCAATCAATAGTCATTGTTTCAAAATTTATTCTTTATAGTTAGTTTGCCCACTTCATTTGTAGAACTTTTAGTTCATCCTGGAAAGTGACCTTTTTGTTTCTTTCAGTGTTCCTCATCTTGTTTATTTTCAACACTTTATTTCTGCCAAGTTTTCTTATCACCTTTTTTTTTGTTGCTCTTTCACCTCAATAATAACCAAGACATCTACATTTTGTTTTAAGTTTATTATTGTTATCCATTTCATTCCTTTTTTGTGTCTTTTATATTCCTTTAGCATGCTTCATTTTCAGTGGTCGAATCTCATTTGTGGGGAGGGGATATCTGGGAGATGTTTTCTGCCCTAACTTAGGCTGCTTAGCAAATTCAGCTTGGCCTGAGTCAAATCTCAAATTCAGAATCCTAGTTTACATTGGTATTCAAACTCAGTGTAGACTATAATCAAATCAATAATCAAACTCCTTTAAATGAATGTCAAAGAATGTTGATAAATCTTTTTAAAAAAATTTTTTTGTTTCTCTTCAACCATATTGTAATAAGATTGTTTTGGTCTATCATATAATTTTCTTCCATAATAACATGATTTATATCATTGCCATTTATTTACAATCTTTGAAAAGTGGCTCTTAAACTGAGTCTTGTTTTCTTCATTTGCCATATCCAAATTAATTATTGTCTATATGTTTGTTGATGGATAACTAGTATCTTAATCACTCTGCATTTCTCACCCCAGAATAACTATATTCCCTGGGGAGTCTAAATATAGATAAATAACAATAAGGTTGAAAATTTATTCTGCAAATATTTCAAAAATAATAAAATAGTGGTAGGTAGGGTTTATTGAAAATAAAAAAGTGTATTTAAGGGGATAGGTTTAAGAGGAAAGAATGACCTTGAAAAGATCTTAACAAATAATCCATTCAAAAATTTGCTTTTTAAATTGTCTCATTGGTTTTTGGGTGTGAAATTAACATATTTAACAGATTTTTTACTTTTTTCTTTTTTTCTCTAATAATTTACTTTAATATTTGACACTATTGATCTACACTTTTAGGGCTGTGTACAATGCTGATGACAAAGAAGCCAGATCTTCCATGCTCTTGGCTAGTTGTTTTGCAGGCATAGGCTTTGGTAATGCAGGAACACATCTATGGTAAGTCAACATTTATTTATATTGATGTGGTTTGGTTTTACCTTTACCTATCCCTTAGTCTGTTGGACCGTTGGGGCACCAAGCAAGTCTCGTTGACCGTCTTTCTCCATTCCTCCCTGTCCTTTACCCTGTTTAGAACCTCTTTCAATGGCAGGCCCATCCATTCTTTTATGTTGTCCTCCCATCGCTTTCTCTGTCTGCCTTTTCTTCTTTTTCCTGGTACTGTTCCCTGAAGCAAGGTCTTTGCGAGCCCCCCAAAGATTTTGTAATATGGCCATAGATTTTGAGCTTGCGTTTTTCAATATAGTTAGCAGGTCATCATGGGGTCCGATCGCTGCAGTAACCTTGTCTCTAATCTCATGGTTTGTGATGCGGTCTTTGAACGTGATACCAAGGATCCTTCTGTAGCATCCCAATCCCATAGCTAGGATCCTTCTCTCTAGCTTTGCAGTCAGCGTCCAAGACTCACAAGCATATAAAAATGTGGCCATGACCAGTCTGATTTTGGTGCCGAGGCAATAGCTCAGAGGTATTTGAAGCTGCTTACACTAGTCAGCTTTTCACCTCCAATACTGATGCCTCTTTTAAAGCCCTGTTGGCTGTTGGTCATAATTTGTTGTTTTTTCTGCATTTATTTGCATACCATATGCTGTGAAAGTCTTGTCAATGCGCATCACCAGGTCAGCTAGTTCTTCTTCTGTCCCTGCTAGGCCATCAATGTCATCTGTGAAGCGCAAGTTAGTAATTCTTCTTCCTCCAATGCTTACAGTACCTCATATCTTTCGAGAGCATCTTCCATTATCCTTTCAAGGAAGATATTGAAGAGTGTTGGTGAAAGTAGGCAGCCTTGTCTTACTCCAACTGTGGTTTGGTTAGCTTTACTTGAATGTCAAGTTGTTGTACACTTGAAGTTCAGCATCCATGGCGTTACGCCCTTCACAAAAGATTTAGATTTAGAGTTATTTCTCTGGCTTTTTTTTGTACCAAACATTTATCAGGAAAAGTAAATGAGGTTAGTCACTGAGCAGACCCTAAAACTGAAACACAATTAAACAATCTACGGTGTAGAGATTTAGATCAAATTGTGATCTTATGATGGTTTCATCTAGTCATCAATGGCAATTTTTTTTTATTTTACAACAAAATGGTAGTAATTGAAGACGCTATCAGTGGTAGAAGGGTTGCATTGAATATTTGATGACCCATAAGGAATAGTTTTCAGTCTTTCTCTGCTTCCAGTGACTAGTGTACAACAATGATCTATATATATATATATATATATATTACTATAAAAAGGCTTTTCTTCATGTCTGAATATTAATGAGGGGTACAGTATTTAACATGCCTATGCTATATATTATCAGATATTATCAGTAGTTTTATTATTGAGCAATATTTTATTAACATTAAATAAACTGTATATTTCATGATTTAAATAAATGGATAACAAAGTATAATATTATTATGTTAAAAAAAGTATTATTAAAAAGATAATTATGATAAAAAAAATGTTATTCCAACATAACTAGCTGAAAGCCATTTTAAATCCTATTGTCAAATTGTTTTTATTTGCATGTTCTATTTACAGATCCATAATAGTATGTACAACATATTTTTTCAGCCATGGTATGTCTTATCCTATATCTGGTTTGGTGAAGAGTTACAAGTCCAAAGACTACAGTGATGATCACCCTCTAGTGGTAAAGTCATGATCTTGTTTCTATATTTAGTCTATTTTAGAAATCTGTTATAAAGCTGAAATTTTGCATGTAGAGTAGTTATATAGAAAGGCACTTAAGTGATTATGTATTTTCAGCCACATGGTCTTTCAGTTGTAATTACTGCCCCTTCTGTATTTGAGTTCACTGCCCCTGCCTGTCCTGAGAGACATCTCCAAGCTGCTGAAGCTTTAGGTAATTTCATTTATTGATTCTAAAACTTTTATTTTGCTCTTCAATGTTTTCAGTCCAGTTATATTTAGGACAAAGATGGTGACTCTGAACAATAGAAAAATGGCATGATGTGTTGTATCCAGATTAAATATGACACAAATTCAAGGGAGACAAACAGGCAATTAAATTTTAGCTGAATGTACAATTTAAATAATAATATGAAATAAAAAAATAAAACAGTGTAGAAATATAATTGTGAACAAGAACAATTTAAGTTAGAATCACAATAACTGTCTTCTTTTTTTCTATTTCTTTTGAATATTAATCTTGAACTTGAACTTTCTATATGAATCTGAAATTAACCCCAAAGCCACTTCAACATCTGTGTGTCTCAACTGAATAAAAGTAATGTTACCTCTAACATCTATCATTCCATAGCACTTTTGAACCTATGATAAATTACTTTTGCATTACACCAGACAAAACATTGTAACACTTCTATATTGTGCCTGTAGGTGTTGATGTACGCAATGTGAAGAAGGCAGATGCTGGTAAAGTTTTACGTGAAGTCTTGTTAAAGATAATGCAGGACATAGAGTGTCCAGATGGCATTGAGTCTCTGGGCTACATTACAAATGACATTCCAGCTTTAGTTAAAGGAACATTACCACAGGTAATTTTCTTAGTCTCCAGTTGTTGATTTTTCATTTTTACAATTCCTCTATTCAGGTTGTACATTCATAAGCACTGGGTGGGTGGGTGGATGCAGTTCTCAAAAACGGCTGTAACAATTTTCCTAGAAATTGGGGAAAAGAATTAGTTTAATAATAGACATTCATGAATATTTTAGGCACCATCTTCAAAGTCGAGATGTATCATTAGAATCATTATCATTAGAATTTTATATATTCTGAGTAGATTTATGCATACACTTAACCAGGATTTTTCTCATGGGGAGGGTGAATTGGTGTGGGGTAAAAAGTTCCTTTTTTAAAAAAAAAACATCTATCGTTCATTAGTTACTAAGAGTAAAATATTCACTCTAACAAAACAGTCATAAAGGAGGAATAGTCTTTTTTTTAATTTATTTTTTGTATATTTACTTGTTTAAAACTCATCAATAGCTGCTTGTATCTGTCTTTTATGATCTAGATCTTTTTTATATTTTCATCTTACTCAATTATATCTTTACTTTTATTTAGTAACTAATTTTGTTTATGTCCCTGTCCAGCATCGAGTAACTAAGCTATCGCCTAGACCCGCAGGAGCTGAGGAGCTTACAGAGATTTTGACAAAATCCTTGAAAAATTATTGATTCAATGTCAACATATCAACATACCAATAAATAACAGCTCATCAGGACAGTTGAGATTAAAATAAAAATGTTTTTTTTTTTCTTTCTCATTTGAAAATTTATTTCTATATGAATGTAATGTTGTAACTGTTGTCATTTACTGATTCCCATCATATGTTAATATTATTATCTGAACTCAAAACAGATTAAGAAACAGAGAGCCAATGTGATACCAAAAATGTTGAGTTATCTTAAAATATGGATTTTAAAAATTCAGCCTTAGATCTCAGGTATTAAAAAAAAGTCCTTTTGCAATGTAGAAAATAAAATGTAATTCAAGACTTGCTAGATGCATCAAGAATCTTTTTCAGATACTGATATTTTTGAAGGGGAGAAAAGAAATAATGTTTAAATGAAACAAATAATAATTAGGTTCAAAGATTTTGGAAATGTCCAATATTGTATGTGGCCGTTCAGTCCCCTCCATTCCTTGTTTATGTTTTCACGTTCAATGCAGACTAAATCATTGTCTGTCATGGGTGGACATTTTCTTCCCATTGTTTCAACATAACTTTAGTGTTAGCTATTGATTATGTGCCAGAGTCTTTGTAAGAGTACTCTAAAATCAAAGCTATATTGATTAATTTATTTGAGAAAAATAAAGCAAATAAGGATAGCAATTCCATTTATTTTAGTTTATATTCCAATAGTACTTCCACATTTTTTAAGTTTTCTACCGTCTATGTATTCCCTCTGTTTAATTATTGATGGTTTCTTTATGTATAATTAAAATGAATGGTCTATATTTGATCACAGTCTATGCACAAGATTTAGTACAAATGATATAATTTTCATTAACCTTAGCCAGGTATTACTTAATGTATTATTCAACAAATAATACTGATTCATCAATCCACTTTTGTTTTGTTGTGTTATGATGTCTAACAATTTGTAATGTTTATATTCACTAATATTTTTGTTTCTTTATCTGAAAGGGTATGAATACTGAAGATATTAATTATAACACTTATGAGAAATGCTTTCCTTACAATAAATCTCCACATCAAATCTAAAGACAATGCATTGTTAACTTTTTTCTGCCTAACCTCTAAAAGAATATTTTTGAAGTGGGTGTCATTCTTACTGTTGATGTTTAAGTTGGGTGTTGAAACAAATTTCAAGTGCTGGGGACTAAATAAATACAAGTTCAGTATTTTCAGCTTTTTCACTAGTTAAGAGTTTATATCTGTGTAGGATATCTGCTAGCATTTAAATAAGTTTTATTACATTTTTGGAGTGGACAATGCCACCTTTATCTAATAAAACAAAAAATAAAGTTATGGATTAACTCATGTCATTATAATGTGTTTTTATATAAAAGTAGCCAATTAGGAGTGAAGACATTTTTTTTTTAAAGTTGCTAACTGAAATGGTCAAGAAGAAACCATAAGCAGTTCCAAGCATTCAACAATACTTTACTTTTTGTATACACCATGGACTCCCAAACTTGATTGCAAATGAGAAAAATATAGGTGATAATATTTATTTCCAATATTTTTACAACTTGGATGTTTAAAGTTCCAAGTTTCTAATAGCTTTTTAGTTGGTCACAAGATGGTTGTCCAACATTTTGTTTTCAGTCAGGATTGTGTGCAACATTTGTACCTAATGTTTAAGCTAACTTAAAGGGAAAAAATTACTCTCAAAGTCATTTCTTTGCAACTTATTGAATCACACTTTTCCTTCAAAAACTTCATTATAACAAAACATGTTAATATCAAATTAGACAAGTTTTTATAAAACTCAAAATTTAGTTTAGCAGGCATATTAAATTTTTAAAAATATTGTACATTCTCACGAAAGAAATACCTATTTAGCAGAGATCACTGCAGTTCAGAAATGTTAAGTAGCTCTGTTTTTGATGTTATGAATAGTCATTAAGTACGCAGATGACTTTCTATAAATTAAGATTGTAAAGAAGTTATTTATCTACAACTGGTTGGAGCTTTTAATGTAAGTAATCTTTCTTGAATGTAGATTTATTGCTTTGATTTGTTTGCAATGTCTTTGAAATTAGAGGTTTCCATATATTTATTATATAAAAGATATTGTTATCACTTTACAAATATTTAATGTTTTCAAACATTTTTCTATATGGCAATTGTTTACAAATATAAACAATATTTTTATATTTATATTATTAAATATATTTTGTACAGTATTGGTTCTTTGTCTTGGCAATGCTGCTGCAGTAGATTGGCACAGCCCACTTGAGGGTGTTTATGGTTCAGTAGTTCTATTGTACTTGTAATGAAACATTATGTGTGTATCTCTTTATCAGGTAGTGGATTTGAATGTCATGGTGTAATTATAACAGACTTTGAGTGTTCATTAGGCTAATATATTTGATATTTATTTACACTATTTGTCTGTCTATTATAAATCAGATTTACTTTAAAGGTGATTATAATAAAGATGTTTACGATTTGCATTATCTTATAAGAGTTTGTTAGTGTTCTGTTACATTCTGTGTCATAAAACATTCATTTTTGTTGATAAAAATAAATAAAAGAAGAGAGACAACGTTTGAAATATTTTTAGCTTTAAAATGTGGGTCTTAAAAAAAAGAAGACTTGCCAACTTTATGTTGTTTTTTTTATTTTCCATTGGTCTAAAACAGTGTTTCTCAAACTTGTGCTGGTTGCGCCTCTCCTAAACCATAAATTTGTTCACGCCCCCGGCCCCTCCTCACAGTAGTGTCGAGGAGAGCTTTTAGAATGTAATGAAAAATACAACAAACTTAAGAGCATGATTATATTTTGTATAAATGTAAACAATAGGTTTAGAATCCAAATTTACGTTGTACATTTAAACTAGTTTATTTAGTGCTTTTTATCGTAGATAAATTTATTGTTTTTCTGAATATAGTATTGGATAAACACCAAAGGGGTGGGGATCTTCTTTTTTTTTTTTCAGAAAAAGTGTTGCTTAGTTACTTTTAACTTAAAGGGTTCCCTCTTCCATCCAGCAAGATGGTCTGGGGGGGAGCATTGCAAGTTTCCTCTCATGGGGGGGTCTAGGTTGGAGCCCCGGCAATAAGCGTTTTCCTGCGTTTTGAGGTTCAGAATTTTTTTTTCTCATAGAGTGCAAGTAAAACAAAAAGTTATTGTAAAAAAAAAGATGGGACAGTTCGATATTGAAGTGATTTCTTGCAATTAGGCAATAAGTCCATTCTTGTATAATAAAAAAATTTGCAGACCAAATAAATTCTAATAAAAAAAAAAGAGACAGAACTGGCCAATACTTTGATATGAAAACATTCTAGATACATATAGCGCAAGTACGTCTGTAATCGGCTTGATCGTTGTAAGATCATTCATGTTAAGTAAGCCATCTTGTCGCGGACCTTTTTATTGTGTCACACAAAAGTTGTCAACATAACGATGTACAACGGTTGGTAGAAGTTCGTCAATTCTAGCAATAGAATGGGGAAGAATCGCGTTAGCAGAGACGTTTCGAAATGCTATCTTTAAACAGTTTGGAGTCGATATTGTTGCAGACGATGTTTTATTTTGACTGAATTTTTCAGAAAAAATACAAAGACAGCTGACGCTGGAGACAAACTCTCTTTCATTGAGTCCCTCTTTTCTGCCTACGGCCCAACATACCAGACTGTGGCGCCTCCAAGAACTGCAGACGTTCTCGTCATGTTAACCCGAAAATCCGATTTATTCCAATCTCCACTGATGAACAGGGCACTATATTTTGATTTTTTACGGCAAAATGAGTTGTCTCTAAGGAGTCTCGTGGGGAAATAGTGTAGGAAACAGTTAAAACGAGGCTTGGTGACGTCAGTTTGAGACAACAATGGGAAAAAATCAAAAAGATAAATCTCCTGGATCGTATGGTCTTTCAGCAGAAGTTCTTAAAATGAGTAGGCTGCTTTCACGAAAAGTTTAAAAGACTTCTTTATTTTAGACCGGAACGATACCAACATATCCAAAATTACTGTCATAAAAAAAAATGAAAATAAATACTAGAATAGGCCTACTTCTTTACCAACTGATCAAACTTCATAGTGATCTTATAATAGCGATTTTCTCTCTAAGACTAAGAGCCAATGTGGATTAAAGCTGGTAGAGGTATATCGGACATTATTTTCGCTCGAAATCAAACATGTTTTCTTTTTCTTATCTTAAATAATTCTGATCGTAGAAATTATGTATCAGCGTCTATAACTTTGTTCTTCTTCTTATCATCCTTTGGATATGTACATGTCTGGTGACCCTAATTGGGATGCTGTAACAATTCCTACCGAGGTCATTCGTCACTGTCCTTTTTTAAATTATTATTATTGAACTATTTTTTTAAACATCTGAATAGCGTTTCGGACGTCCCCAAAATTTGGCCGCCTGCACGCATATGTAGAGGCGGCCTGCCCTGTATCAGACCCCTGGGTCAAGTTAAACTGTAAGGGAAAGGGAGCAGAAATATCTGCGATTACAAATATTCTTATAATTGTTTTTGTTTAGCACTATTTCATGCTTTCATGTTTTTCAAACCGTTATGATCCTATCACTTTCCTGGACTATTTGAAGAAAAAAAAAAGGGGGGGGGGGGGATATCGACTGTGTGAATGTTACGGTGATCGCTTTTTAAATGTATTCTTAAAAAAGTTGAACCACTTGAATGCAAACTCGAGGGTTCAATCCTCTATAAGCCACTGTGCCAGCGAAGGGCTTATGGAAATATAATAAGGTTTTATAGTTATTTGTTTTTAGTTTAATCTATGACGAAGTATATAAAAGGGGGGCTAATTCTACTTATAGGGGCTACCACTAAATTATTTCCCTTGTTATATAGACCAAGCAAAATAATTAATTACCAATAGTTAATTAACTAATTGTTTTTTTTAATTGATCCTTTTTTTTTTACAGGTACAAGAAATAATTGTGCAGAATTTCAACTTGATCTGAGATTTGGTGTGGGAGAAATAACCTATAAAAATTTTTTTACTAGTCAGACAGATGAGTTGATCCTAAGCTTTATGGGGAAAAAAGCTTATATAAAGAAAAGAGCTCCCCGTTTACAACATTGTGTCTCAATACTGCAAGAATAATATCCCTTTTTATTATCGCAAATTAAAGTTTTTACCAGTATTATTTTATATATTATTTTTTATATTGATTCAGGTTTTGCTAGGGCAATGAAGAATTATGCAAAGTTTAAACTTGATCCCAGAATGGGAAGTGGGAGAAATAAAGTGTACAACATTTGTACCAGACAGACAGACGGAGTGAGTTGATACAATCTTTGTAAAAAATTGAAACAAACTACGAAAAAAAAAATTCAATTTGAGAACGTTGACCATTGACATTCACATTTGAACGTGGAAAGAGCAGTTGAGTGCTTTATTCTTACAAGTTTATCTTATCTTATCTTATATAATACAGACGTTACTTCAAAAAAGAAGATGATTACGTCCTACGCGTCATGCATTTAGTCATGCATATTAACCAATAACTTAAATTCTGCCAAGTCACTGGTTTTTCTGGCTAGCTCAGGCAACCCATTCCATGCTCTAATAGCACTAGGGAAGAAGGAGTATTTGTACAAATTTGTCCTAGCATAGGGGACAAGGAATGTGCCTTATTTTTGTGTCTTTCAGAGTATTTTATTAGGTTTTGTTTTTGTATTTGAAGATTATGGTTCAGTATTTTATGTATAATTGCTACTTTACTTTTGAGTCTTCTGTCCTGAAGGCTTTCTAAATTTAGTGATTTTACTAATGGTGTTACTCTAGCTAAATGTGAATATTCGTTTGTTATGAATCTCACTGCTCTATTTTGTGTTTGTTCCAGTTTCTTAATGTTTTCTTGAGTTGAGGGGTCCCACACGGTGGATGCATATTCTATTATTGGCCTAACCAAGGTTAAATAACATTTTAGTTTTATGTTCTTATTTGATTTATAGAAATTTCTTTTAATAAACCCTAATGCTTTGTTGGATTTTTTGGTAGTTTCATCAATATGTGGATTCCATGACAGTTTTTCATTTATTATAACACCTAGGTATTTTGCGTTTTTAGTCTGTGTTACTGGTTTGCCATGAATAAGATAAGTGGAATTAATTTGTTTTAGTTTTTTGTTACTCTTAACAACTGACATTTTTCTGGGTGGAAAGGCATGCTCCAATTTGATTCCCATTTCTGTAATTCATCTAATTCTCTTTGTAAAATATCTGTGTCTTGTGTTGTTTTTATTGTTCTATATATTATGCAATCATCTGCAAATAATCTGACTTTTGTTCCTGAACTAATGCAATTTGGTAAATCATTTATGTAAATTAAAAATAGTAGTGGACCCAAGACTGTTCCTTGAGGTACACCTGAGTTTACTGTTATCAGTGTTGATTTAGAGCCATTTATTATTACAGTTTGTTCTCTCCCTATCAGAAAATCTTTAATCCACTGATGCAGTGGACCATTAATGCCGAAATATTTTAATTTTTTAAGCAAACTATGGTGGTGAACTTTGTCAAAAGCCTTGGAAAAATCAGTTTAATAAGGAATAACTGGTACACATTTTTTAAATTAGTGTTAAGTGAGGTAACACGGAATGTGAATGAGTCAGTGAGTTATTGGGGTTTATAGTTTTGGCTATTATGGATTGAACTAAGGAACCAACCTGGCATTGTTTTTACAAGTCGGAAGTCTCGATTTGGGTTTCTAAAAACATTTTCAGTATTAAAAAAGAAACGAACACATTCGCATTTACACAGATCTGGAATCTAGAGTGTATTTCACAAATGTTTTGTTTATAGAACTGAATTAGACATAGAATCTAGGTCTAGCCTAGATCCTAAACATAGATCTATAATATAGACTATTGACTAGATCTTCTCTAGTAATATTAAGTCTAGATATTAATATTATTATAATGATTATTATAATTGATTAATTATTATATATTAAAATATTAATAATTATTATTAAAATATTAGATCTATAATAATAATCTATATTGACTATAGTCTATATAGATGATCAGATCTAATTGTTATAATTAAATTTAAATTATTATTATAGTTACTTAGTCATTAGTCTAGGGGTTAGGGTTATACATTATAATACGTGTAGTGTAGATCTAGGACATTCTAGAATCTAGTAATTAATAAGTATAAGTATCTAGTAAAAACATTCTAGTTAATCCAATAATTAATAGTCTAGTAGACTAGCACTAGTGTCAGTAGTGACTCACTCACTAGTCACTAGTCTATCATATTTAAATCATTATCAAATAAAAATCAATCACATGATAATGATTTGAATGATTATCATTGAGTATCATTACTATTTTAGTATTTTTATTATATATAACTTACAAAGATAATCTAGTTTCTAGATCTATATAATAGACTAATAATATATTAAATATACATATTTATTTTTAACTCTAATAATACCAGAGTGGGTAACACTAATTATCACTAATAAGTTTAATAAAAAGAGTAAGATCTAGACTAGTGAGTTTGACTGTGAGTCACGTAGTCAATGTAGTGTGTCTTAGTTGTTTGGGTTAATAATTGTGCAAAATTTCAACTTGATATGAGATTGGTTGTGGGAGAAATAATGTGTACAAACTTTTTACCAGACAGACAGACAGAGTTGATATAACTTAATATTTAATAAGCTTTGTAATAAATATATAGATCTAGAATCTAGACCCTCACAATTGCCTTGGCCTTGATATGTGTCAGCTACATATAATATTAACATTTTCTAATACTAGTAATAAGTACAAAAGATGCATTTATTAAAAAAAATTGAATCTAGGAAGATCTAGATCTAATACCAGTAATAGGTGCAAAAGATGCATTTATTAAAAAAAAAAAAAAAGTGAAATCTTGATAGATCTATAATAGTCAAGATCCACATATTTTCGCATTTTTTCATTGTCATGGTTCTAGTTCTAGAATATTTATAGTATAGAGATCTTTTAAGTAATCTAATAAGATAAGACAATAACATAGTACAGTAGAGCTAAATTTGATCTAGGTTATTTTTCTAGTTCTAGACCTGTCCTCATACTTATCAACAATATTGACATGATTACCACATTGACACCTAAGTATTTTTCTGTGCACCAAGTATAAGTATATATTTTGCTTTAGAGGCAAGGCCTTTATGATGTTTCTGTGGTCCTTTTACTTTTCCACTTGAATAAGTAGACATGGGTGCAGAGGGGGAAATATCTGCAGAAAATTTTTATTGCTGTTTAACACACTTTGCTTTTTTCTTTCTTGTCACTATCACCCTTTTATTCCAAGCAGCGTTCATGCCATACTGTCATTTCTACACAAAGTCCCAGAATAAAAAATTCCACCCTGCACTGAGATTTGAATCCTGGACCAATCATTTTACCACTCAGCTACCACACCACCTCATCTATCAACAGATGAATTCACCGCACACACATCAGTCACACACACATCCATTCATTCATTCATCCCATGCTAAACCATCTATCTTTAATCATTCATTTATCCATCTCACACTCATTTATAAATCCATTACACACACATCATCCAGTCCACAATCATCTATCCATCACATGTTGATCTTTTAATATTTTTCTGTTTCCTCCCCTTTTTTTTAAGCACTCGTTGTCGTATAACTTGTCATTGTAAATTCTTTATAAAAACAATTTGATATATATTGTTGTTTTTTTCCCACAAATAAAATTTAAAAAAACAGCAACATAGACCCTATCAAATATTTAAACTTATAGGATACTAAATTCATGAGCAAAAAGAATATTATATATCTGGAGAGTAGGTATAATGCGGGTCATTCCATTGGAAATTATTTATTAAATTTATTTGTTTCCTTGTTTCAGATTTTGGGAAAATGAAAAGTATATTTTCCTGTTTGTGTATGTTAACAACATGGCTTTTGAGCTCATCCACTGCAACTTTTTATACAGATAATGATCTTGGACAGTCTGTTCCCATGGGAAAGATTGAGCCTAGACAGCAGGAGAAACTCCAACAGGTGACAGCAGCAATATCTAATTTTAATAATCTAATCAGGTTACCATCTATTAGCAATGACAATGTGTCCTTTGTTGATGAGACATACACAGAATAGGTTTTCAATTGATTTTAATGGCCTATATATTTTCTAATTTTTAAGATGGAATAATGTGGTGATACATTAGGTAGGTGTGGAGTTCTTTATTGATTCAATAGCTTTTAAATGCAACCAATTTGACTAGGTTTTGGACATGAGGACTGCTAAATACCATTGTGTGATCATTGCCCTTCAGATTAATTACCATGACAAACATGCACTTTTATCTATGTGAATCTAAGGAGCCAGAATTGAATGAAGATATATCAATTCAAGCCTTGTCAGGCTGCTCTTTTTGTACATTGTCTGACATTGGTGGAATATATAGAAAGAAAGCATAAAATGAATATTGTGAACTAGACGCTGTAATTCTTATATACTTTAAGGTTTGCTTTATAACATGGCAACTTGCTTCAGATATTGTTTTAAATTTACTATAGCTAGGACATATTTTAATCTAGATGGCTAGGGTGGACAATGTCAAGGTTGCATTGCCATGTATTGGACATATGAAATCCTCCTTAACAAGTAAATTACTTTATTTGCAATACTGTATTTTCACATGTAAACTTGGCTGGCTTATCATTTAGTATATTTGTCAGCCTACACAAGTTTTAAGCTATGTGACATTATAGTTTGATGGGATGTTTGTCATTTAATAACAGAAGTAAGCTTTACAATATATTCATAGCAGTTTGTTTTTTTTCAAATTTTTGTTACAGGAACTTTTAGAGTTAATGGGCTTATACAGTAAGCCAAAATCGAAAGCCATCAATAAGAGTATAAAGTCAGCAGCTAAGTTCATGCAGGACTTGTACAGAAGTCTCAGAGAACTAGATGGTTCTGACTTTACCACAGATGACTCTCATATTCATATTAATAGCTCAATTAATGCATCTGTTCTTGGACTAGATCCTGCTAAAGTCGAAGGCTCTGATGTCATTGTCAGTTTTGTAAACAATGGTGGGAAAAATATTTTGTTCAATTAAAAATAAAACTTATTTAGATTGTAATGTATTAATTAGTGGGCTATACAAATATTTTAGTTGTTGTTTTTTTATATTTTAGAATTTTTTATTGAAAACAGCTCTTTCCTTTTTTTTTTTCCCAGGTGTTTATTCCTATTATAAATTCTTCAGTTTTTTATTTCTATAGTGAAAAAAGCCCACATCCGACATGAAAAGGATAAGGCATTCTATTTTGACTTTAGCGAAGTCTCTGTTGGTGAGCAGTTGAAAGGAGCTGAATTTCGTCTTTATAAAGATGCAGCACCAGTCTTGAAGTCTGGAACCTTCAATGTCAGCATATATGCCATCAAACCTGGAGATGACTGGGAGTAAGTCTTAGCAAATGCTATATTCTCCTTTTAGATTACTGGGAGTAAATTTTAGCAAATATAATATACTATTTTCATTAGTATTTTCAGTTTTCTTATTTTAAATTCATATTTGATTGCCCTGTGTTCTTTACCAAAGGTTCTATACCATTAGATGTACCCCTCCCAGTGCATCAGGGTAAATTTTTAACAAGCATTCTGATACTCCCTACGTATTGTAATAACTTAAGTGAGGCAACTCAACGAGGCACATATATCTTTATTTACACGACATCACAAGTTCATAAAACATCATCTTTCTTAGGCACAGTCTTTTCACTTCCGCTCTCAACTTGGGCGGAAATCGTTCTCTCTTTCTTCCTAATGTTGACATCCTTTTTAGTCTAGTTTATCACAGTGCGCACCTTCTAGCTTAGATGTCGGTGTGCACGGCGGAGTTATAACATTGCCCCCTTCTTAGAGCTTTTCATCCCGAAAAGAAACAGTGCAGTGGAGCTTTGAAAGTTCAGGTGGAGGTCGATGGTGGGAACCACACACGTTAGGGTGCCTGTTGCCCACAAAGCCATCTGCACAGTTTCCCGTGGTCGTCGCTTCCTCTTCTTCCAGTTGGCCAGTCTACGCTTGAGGCGATATCATGGTCGCTGTTTCGACCTCATGACAATAGTCGCTGATGCCAGCCATCTGACACATGGAGAGTTAGTGGAGGTCAGGGTTGCCAGCCACGTTACACAAATGGATGTTGTGGCGATCACCGTAGATTCCAGGGTTGTTGTTCTAAGACGCTGAGTCAGCTGACCTTTTCCATGGATGTGTCGTGACACAGTTGTAGGCCCACAGCTAGCCATGGTTTCAAGCACATAGTCTTTCTCAGCTTCATCTGTAAGGTATACCCATGAAACACCCTTGTAATGTTCATCCACCACTACACCAGGTTTCGTTGGAATTAATTCACCACCGTTCAAGTCACTTTCACTGATGTGGGCAGAAGTACACATTTCTGTCAAGTTCAGGTCTTGTAGCTGGGTTTCTTGGCATGGGCACTGTCCTCTCAGGACGCCGTATATACAGTTCATGTCAATCGCCTGGATGCAGTTGCCAAGTATGGAGTTCTCTCTTGTGCTGCTGCCAAAGTCAAATTCATTGTTTCTCCATCGGCCATTGTTGGGGCTCGTATTCGCAATTTCACCCGACGACATCCAAGGCCAGGAATCAGAAACGGTCTTGAGGCTTTCATGGTTTCAGTTCTCATCAAAGGTACTGACAGATAAACAGAGGTCTTCAAGGTCCACAGCAGCAAGCTTGGACGCAGACCCAACATTGTCTTGATCTGTCCGGCCCATTGCGGGTATACCAGGAACAAAAGTTTCAGGCACATAACAGACTTCTCTTGTTTCTTCATTTGTCTCTTTCCTTTCAAATCGACACATCCCATTGAGATCGTCGCAGCAATCGTTGTCACGTTTCTCGCCCTGAAAGTCATCCCCGCCAGATTTGCCCACAACACAGTCACAGACGTGCTCCAATTCCCAGCACCTCCATCACCACTGTTTGTGCAGCCACAGTCCTGACCAGGCAACTGCTCCTTCCCTAACGAGTTTATTCCTCCTTTTGCTTGCGACAAGATTTTATCACTTTGGTCTATTTGGCCTTCTACTTGCAATTCACTTTCATCTACCTTGTTCCACATCATGTTCCTCATCATGTTTAATTGTTCATTAAATGCCTCCCTAAAGTCCTGGTACTCGCCAATGAACTCAACAATCCCAGGTTCAATTTCAAATTGGTAGGTTTCTGGATCTTCTTCTTCCTAGATCAAGGCTTGCCGCAGACGAGCCGTGAGCGTTTCCCTGCTACTGAGGGATTTTAAACCTAGGTCCCGAAGCTTTTGTCTTAGCTCTTTAATTGAGAGCTGATGTAATAGCTTCAAATGTGTCGTTGTAATCAAAGCCTACCTCCTCTTGTTGAGTTGCCTATAATCCCACTTCTGACACCAATTGTAATAACTTAAGTGAGTCAACTCAACGAGGCACATATATCTTTATTTACACAACATCACAAGTTCATAAAAAATCATCTTTCTTAGGCACAGTCTTTTCACTTGGGCGGAAATCATTCTCTCTTTCTTCCTAATGTTGACATCCTTTTTAGTCTAGTTTATCACAGTGCGCACCTTCTAGCTTAGATGTCGGTGCACATGGCGGAGTTATAACAGTATCTTAGTTATTTGTTTATTTAAATGTGAGGTATTTAGTAGTAGAGCATTCATATATTCACATACCACCCAATGGCACAATGATTTCATCTGACATTATTTTGGATGTCATTCATAATAAAAAAATCAACACAATCATCACCCACTCCAGTATAACTATGTTGAATCGCCTTCATGTGGATGACTTCTGTACGTCAATTAAAGGAAGAACTGAAAGATATTTATTTCTTTTTTTGTGAGATGTATCAGTACTGCTCATTGACTTGGAAATGTAAAAATATCATGATGTCTGCATGAAGAATTCACTCAATGAATTTTTTTTTTGGTTTTCTCTCGAATGTTCTTGTTGTCAATTGATAAAGAATCAATGTAATCATAACACATTTCCAGTTAGCATCAATAAAACAGTCTTAGTCTAATTAGGTGACATTAACTGATATTATGTAATAAACTTGTCTTGTAGTTACTTTGTAAATTGGCAGTCTGGCTTCGACTGCTTATTCAGATGATGTTTGAGTTTCATGTACGGGTATATTAAATGGATTTAAGATCAATTAAAAGCAAAGCTTACTAGAATAATAAGCGAAGAACTAAGCCCAAACCTTTGAAATACTGAATGAAGTTTAATACGTAAAGGCCACAGTCGAATCTCTGTCCATTATAAGTTGCTGTCACCTTGAAGTCTTAACACCAACTGAATAATATTAACATCAACAACCTTTATCCATGATTCGTTATACTGATAGATAGATTCTGGAAGAAGCAGGCAATAGAGCCTACATCACTTTTCTTGGCTCTTATTCAGTCAAAATCTTTGGACCATGTGGTAGTGTTTGCAGTTTTGATGCGGAGACCATGGCAGTATGTGAATCCTTAAAAGTCATTGACTCTCAATTCGGCGAGGGACATTTGAGTGCCACACACATTGTTGTGGTCACTGACTTAAAATCTGTACTACAGGCTTGCAAATACCTGGACCATGGCTCCCCAATATTGACACTGTCATCATGGCTTCACACAACATAAGGCAACGCTATGGTCCCCTGTAATAATGCAGTGGTTACAGAGTCACATAGGTGTGACTGGCAACACTATTGCAGATTCCTTGGCCCACCAGAGAGGGCAAATTCCACCCACTGAACAGGCTGTAAGTTTTCATCAGGTTCTGGCTATAATTAAAAAAAAAACAGAAATGGAAAAGTGGTTTGAGTGCTGGGACAAGTCCCAAAAAGCCTGTGGAGTCTGGAAGCGCATGATGAGGCACCCTGACCGCACTTCCCCGTGGTAGAGGCTGTCCAGGCCTGAGCAAGCTATTAGAGCACAGTGCAGGACAGGCCACTGTCCTGTTGGCTCATATTTCTCATGGCTATGGCCAAATTTCGATTTACGGTGCCCCCTCTGTGGGGAAGAAGAGGAAACCGTGCCTCATATTCTGTTTCTGTCCAGGGCTTTTGCAAGAGAGGATTTAAGCCTCTCAAGCCCTCACTCAAATGGAGTTTGATGATGATGATGATCTGTGACGTCACTAAATATCACCTCATAGTCCATCAACAATGATGCGTCTCTATACTAACTAAGTGCCTAACAATTATTATGCTCTAATTCAGATAGTGGGTGGTGTTTGATATACAGTACATTCCTGAACTTGATTTTTAATTTCTAATAATTTGTTGATCATCTTTCTTATATTTATCTTGACAGGGAAAAAATATTGGAATATCAGTCTAGCTTGTTAGTGGATCATGCTAAAAATGGTTGGATTATTTTGGATGCAACAAGAATAGCTGAACACTGGACTCATTTTCCACATCTGAATATGGGACTGTATCTGAAAGTTACAGATAGTTTTGGTAAGTTAATATTCCTTTTCAAAACATGCTGTGTCTTTTGTCTAAAAGGTTTAAATGTTAATATGTAACAAAATTTTGTGCTTTTTTTTTTTACTATTGTTTTCCTTGACTTTTGAAAAAAACCTGTCCATATTTGCAATTAAATAAATAAAAGGAAACAGCATGTTTAGTTATAAATAACAAAGAAAACAAAGATGCAGTTTATACCAACAGTAGATTGATGGAAAGATTTTGAACCTAACCTGCCAATGATGACTCACCTCACATTCAGGATTGCAAAGATTTTTTAATGCTTTGGAAGCTGCATATCTAGAGTTTAGATTTACAGTCTCATCAAAACTGAAATTCTGGCGTAAGATGTCACAGAAATACCCAAGATAAGCATCAGAAATCACATCCTTTCAGCTATGGCTAAACCGAGACCAATTTGCAGAAGGCCTGAACACTGGCCTGCAATGTTGCTACCTTTGGTCATTTTGGACCAATTGCTCATTATCACATCACAGGTCTTGATGTCAGACCTGTGATATGGCAATCAGCTATTGTCTAAACTACCCACAGCTTTTGATGTCACAGGTCAGAGCTCAGGCCTTCTACAATTGGTCTCAGCTAAAACTCTTTAAACATGGCTGGGAAAATGCCATATTAACCAAGGTAACCAAATTCTAGTCTATGGTGCCTGTATAGTGAGAACTCCTCTGCTTTATGGAACTGGTCAACATACATACAGCCTTAGACAAGAGAAAGAGGAGGAAGAAAGCTATCTTCCTATCATGCATGCAAAATTAACCACTTCAGTATTAGCCTTAGTCACAGCAGATTCTGCCTAATTAAGGAAATGCTGTCTAAAGCGTCATCGGGCCAATTCATTGCCATTTTAATATCCTTATTTCTAGTGACACTTTTCTCAGCAGTATATATCTAAATACTTAAGTTCGCCTTCCTAGCCCAAAATTAAAGAATTACAAAATTGTATGTGGCTATTAAAAAAAAAAGTTAACATTTCTTTTTCAGGCAAAGAGTTTGAGCCCAAAGATATAGGAATAGTTGGTCACAAGGGCCCTGCTGATAAGCAGCCTTTTCTAGTTGGTTATATGTATATGATCAAGGAGGTCCTATCACGTCGAATAAGGTCATTGAGGTCAGCTCGGTGGGCAACCACTAGCAGTGATGATGTGACCTTAGCTGACAATCCATACACAGAGTATTCAAGACCAAGTAAGTGGGATAAAAACTCATGTATAGACTGCTTAATTAATTAATCATAGTCTTAGATAATAAACTAAATTTCATTGCAAATACGATTGTATTACTAAAAAAAATACAATAAAGATAAACAGTACTTGGGAAAATGTCCTCTTTTAGTGTTAACAAAAAAAACTTTTTCAATGTTTTATTATGCTCACATCAACAGTATTGCAAGCTTCAACATCTTTTCTGGTTTGGCTGACTTTACATTTCAATAAAAAATAAATGTCCTCTTTTAGTGTTAACAAAAAAAACTTTTTCAATGTTTTATTATGCTCACATCAACAGTATTGCAAGCTTCAACATCTTTTCTGGTTTGGCTGACTTTACATTTCAATAAAAAATAAATTTTGAATGATGGTAGTTAAATCATTGGCAGCAAACAAATCCCATAAGACACCTATTTGAGAAAAACATTAAGATAGCAAAACAAAAAAAAAAGCAACTTAGAAGACGATTTCAACATTTTACCTCACAGAGAAGATACCAGACACTGATCTCTTACATTGGCAAATTGTTAAATAAGTCAACTTTCTGATGTAATTTTTCAGATGTTTCACATGCTAGTCACAACACTAACAGTAACTTATTGTTGAACTCTGGTCTTTTTACTTTTGAAGTGTGTAGATTTATTTTACAATAACTGGCTCTTGCAGATTCTTTGTTTTAACATACAAATCTATGAGAAATAAAGTAGAGAACTTCTTCAGTTGAAACTTTAACCAAATGAGCTCAATAAGTCAACTTGTATCTCTGACTTACAATATTCAATCTATCAAGCCAAAGGAATAAAAAAAATGAATCTATTATTGTCTTCCTTTAGATAGTTTTCCACTCACTATCTTCTGCTATCTAGCAGTGTCATATATGGAATTTCCTGAAATATTTTTAGCCTAGAACGTGCAAGAAAAGATATCATACCTGCCAAAAGTTCATCAGTAAATAAACTAATAACAACAACCCATAACCCTTACTCATTTGCCAAATTGGCTTGCAACTATTTTCAAGAATCACTCTCTACATCGAATTTTAAAATTATGCCCTGATTACAACTATCTTTTTCCTTTGTGAAGGTAACACTCGCTATAGATCCCACAACAACTGCCAGCGTCATCCTTTACAGATTAACTTCAGGGATATTGGATTTGGCAGTGAGGTAAGTTGTATTCCTTTAGCATCATTACATTCAATCAACATTTGTTCTGCTTCCTCCACGTTTGAGATTTCTTTCTGCATGTACTTGCTCAGAGTTTTGAATTGAAGGACAACTAGCCCATGCCTCTCTGTTCTTGATTTAAAATTCTCATGTCTATTTTTTAAAAATTCTCTATAATATGTTTGCCAAGCTCTTTATATAGTTCAGTACGTTTGTATGCTTCTATATATTTGACTTATAGATCTGAGTCTATTAACATAATCTTTATACTAAGACTCCATGTAATTTTTCTTTTACCTTACAGTTCCTAATTGCACCAGAAGGTTACTCAGCATTTTTCTGTGATGGAGATTGTTCTTTCCCTCTGGGAATTCACATGAATGCCACCAACCATGCCATTGTTCAGACTCTGGTCCACTTGATGACTCCAAGTGAGGCGCCAAAGCCCTGCTGTGCTCCAACCAAATTTGGCCCAATTACTTTGTTGTACTATGACGACAGTTCTAGTGTCATATTAAAGAGATTTAAGGATATGATTGTCAAGGCTTGCGGCTGTTTATAACTCTCACATCCATATTGTTCTTAGAAAAAAACATTGGGCTGTGAGTTATTCTGGTTTGGCAGGTGAAAGATACTCCCCCTCTCCACCCACACAGTCTGCCATACCAAGCATCCCAGAAACTAAAAATAGCTAGAAGATAAAACACTTCTGCTATTGAAGAATAAAAAATGTGCCTTATAATCTTTATCTCATACATAGCATTGTGTTAGATGTTTAGTGGATAGTGTTGGGAAGAGGTTTAATATAGTTGACTCTTGGTGCTTGACATTGCTATTAAATGTCCTTGTTTAGATCATGCTATTTCACTTGTTTGATGAGATCACTGTGAAACTCTTTGTTGCCAGTGGTTTATAATTTATTGTATTCTATTTAGACAATTCTGAGCTAATTTATTGTCATGGTCAGGATGATAAGCTAGAAATGAATGTTTAAAATGAGATACACAAATATGGGAACACATTGGCGTCTTCAAACAGCTGAACATTGCTGTATTTGTAATAGGAGTTTTTAGCAACTGAAAATAAAATCAAATTAACTTGGGACTAGTTTCCAAACAGAAATCAAGTTTCTTAGTGCCAGTATTTCTGTTTCATTGCTAAATCTTAGTTCTAGTACTTACCATATACAAAGGTATTATTTTTAAAGCTTATAATCTCAGTTAGATACTATACACAGAACCGTCCATTATTGTTTTACACTCACAGAATTGTGGCTTGTAATTGTTCATCATTATATTATGTTAAAAAAAACAACATTTTTTATGATGCTAAAAACTTTTTACGTCTTGCTATTCTTTTATGTATTTGTAAACCATAATGAAAGATTTAATTTTAAAACTTATTATTGGCTAAATTTATCTAAGTTGTATATTTTTCTGTTGTTGTTATTTTAAGGCATTTGAAGTGTACATACTTACACTTGTATCCAGCATTTAGATTTGGTTTTACATTAGCTGTCTTAGGGTTGTGTAGATTTACAGATTACTGTGCATTGCTGTTCATTGTCTAAGATATGAATAAGTTTGAATGTTGAGGCTCATTCATAAGTTAAGTTTCCCATTAAATCTAGAGCATTCACTTTTTTATCACTTGTAATCTCTAAACCAATGTCAAACAGGCTGTTATTTTTTAAATGTTTTTTTTTTGAGGCATTACTTAATGTGGGTAGGTAATACCTTGTAATATATACAAGGGTTAAGTTTTTTTTGTTGTTTTTTTTTTCAGAAAAAACTTATTTATTAAGGTATGAATTCTAAATAGTTTTTAGAACAGGATTAGAAAAAATGACACATTTAATTCATTGGATAAAGCCTTTAATATAGCAGAATAAAAACAGGAATAGTTACAAAATTTAAAATAAAAAAATGGGAGTGAATTGGAAATTCCTGAACAATATTTTAGTTTTTAATGGAATGAGGGAACTTTTCTTGACTGACATCTTTAGTTATTGTGGTAAGCTGATTGACTTATTGTACTAGAAATATAATCGGCCTATTTTTTTTTTTCATTGTTTCAATTCTCACTTAAGGATAACTGCTGTCAGTAAAAAATATACTATTACAAAATTCTTTTACTATGTCTGACAGTTTCCCCAAAATGTAAATTTCCCCTTTTTTTTTATGAGATCGAATGGTTAATGTGATAAAATAAAATGCTTTAATATAAAATTTTTAGTTCAACTTTCTTGATCATTTGTAAGACATTTATTGATGTGTAAAGTGGCTTAAAGTTTGCAGAAGTACTCTTGGGCATATTATTCTGCAATTACCTCTGAAATTTGTTTATTTTTTTTTTATATATAGACCTTACAAAGCATTTTCAGCTGTTTGAATTCTCTCCACTCACTTTTTTTGTGTGTTATTGTTTGACTCTGATGAACAGAAAATATAGACACACACACACTAATTGGTTGTGATTAATATTGCTTTAATCTAATTTATACATTTTGTTTGGTCCATTGATCTGATTTTTATTATAATATGACTACAAATTATAGAGACAAAAGGGTTTGTGTGATAAGATGATGTACATTATTTTTGTCCTCCGTACTTAACAACTTACTTATTACTTATTATGTCGTTAATGAAAATAATTTACTTACTTAACAACTTACATTACTTATTATAAGTCGTTAAAGAAATAATTTAGTGATCTGTCATATTTTTGTTTAACTAGTGCAAGATTCATACTAAACATATCATCCTTTTTTTAATCAATGAAAATTTGATGTGTTTCATAAACAGTTATTTACATTTTTTTTTTTACACCTGTTGTATCTCTTTATTTATTAGAAAAAAAACATACTTTTACAAAATTGTATGAGACTATTATATTATAAATAAAGTGGAGGGATTGGGTTGCGCAAACTGTCACCCCACCTCTACAACAGAAGTCAAGGGACAGATGATTATGATGATGATTATATATACATTTACAAATGTATGACTAAATTTTTGTTTCAAATCTACCTTCCCATGCCCCACTTGATAAGGCACTTAAAAAAAGTTTTTTTTACATATATATTTTTTATTAGTTCATTAATATTATAATTATGAGTTATTATAATTATAAGTAAATATCTGTCATTATTCCAGCATTTAGACAATGTTTGGATTTTATTTTATTTCTGGTTAATTTATGAATGATGATAGATTTAGTGTGTACAGAACACAAATTATAATATACAAGCTTTCTTCTGTTTAAAATTATTTTACAATGACTCTGTATGCTATACTATATTTAATTTGAATACATTTAATGTGCTATCCATTCTGAGTAATCTTAGCTGTAATATGTTTTGAATAACATTATTGTATATACAATTTAAAGTTTGACTTGTTCTTTATAGTTTTATTATGTGCTGTAATACAAGAAAGTCTAGTACTTATGTACGTATATTTTATCTATAAAGGAGAGAAAAATTTCTTGGCTTATTGAACACACTGGGAAAACTCAAGGTTGACCATTATATAGGTTTGAAAATGTTTCATTATTATAAAATTATTTTTTGGCTTTTAATTTCTCATAGACCCTTAAGTGCTCTATAAATGATGTCAAAAGGGAAATACCGCTCTCGTGCATAAGGGAGTTTGAATCAGTGAATAGACACACCTGAACATTTACTAAATGAACTCAGGAAAGTTTCAATTCTCATGCACCCTAAACAAATTATTCTACCAATTGAGGCTCAGTCACATAGTAAACAAGTCAACTGAAAAAACAAATTTTGAAAATATGTTTCAGATCTAGACATTCTTTTGGCATGCATTTTAGGCCCATAGTCAAACCTTTTTTTTGTTTTGCTTAATTAGTGGAAAACTAAATAAAAAAAACAATGTGTTAAAAGAGATACAAACATAGGAACCCAAAGCAAGTTCACTGTTTAAGCTTCCACTCATTGTGATAATTCTTCACCTCCCCTTTCTTCCCCAAATGAATCAAGGAATTTTGTACCATCTGTTAGCATGTCAAAGCTTTATGGCGTGTTGTGCTTGGCAGAGTTTCTTTCATCCAACTTGAAGGTAATAAATCAGGCTGCAGACTTCTAAAGAGATGTTTCAGTTTTATTCCCAGAACTTCTCTATAAAAGTAGAGCACAAATATTTGTCATTATTGCAAACTCTGAAATTAGAGAAGTAGTTGTACAAACTCTTGCTATTGATACATGGTTTTAAGTAAGATTGTTGAATCACAGAAATGTTTTTTTTATTTAATATAGCCTATTTCAAATGATAGGAACTATACTGGGGAGATCTAGATATTGGCTATTCCTGAATATTCTTGTTTTTGACAGCTATCACAGGGTATTTTAAAATTTCTAGAACAAATGACTAAATGTTCCAAGTTCTTTCATCAGTCACAAAACAGTCGCTTTTCTCTGTAACTCTGTAACTATTTAGCTTTTTAAGTATGAGAAGCAAAACAGTCAAAACAAAAGAATTATTGACCTTTTTAGTTTACATCTAGTAATGACAATGTAATAACATGGTATAATATTTTTTTTATATTTTTAAATCACATTTTAAAACACTTCTGAGAAACTCTTATTTGTAACCTCATTTTTAGGCTTGCAGCACTAGAACTAATGACAGTGAAACATTCACTTGTCGAAATATATGACAACTGAATTTCTGCTAAATTAAAGTACAGAAGCAGGTTAATCTCACACTTGTTAGATATGTTCACTATTATAGAGATCAAATAATGGGACACTATTCTTCATGTAGCATGCATAAATACATATCGCTTTTTAGAAGTAATTTAAAGCTACAATCATTTTAACATTATTATAGTTCAAGAAATATTTTTAATAACTACTAATAGGTATACATCTTCATTATTAACTTTGAGAAAATTGGTATTTTGTGTATTATTTAGATTCGATAATCAAATATTTTTTGCTTTAAGAATGAAATATTCTATATGACCCTTGCTGTAGCCTGTAGATCGAGGTAGTGATGTAGATAACTAGATACGTTGCATTTGTTATAAAAATAACAGAAATTAGGAAAGACAAATCTGCTGAAACAGTTAGTGTACAGTTTTCATAAGTTGTCTTCCTTGCTTTCTTTTCTTACCTGACAGTCACAGGTGAAGACAAGCAGAAACTAGGTGACAGTGTCACGTGAGTTGGATTTCCGCTGAACTATAAATGACAACACAATGGAGGCCTTAATCACAAACGCGGAAATGGGGACGTTAGGATAGTTTGAGTGGATATCATTTAATAGTTAAATCTAGATCTATTGTAATTTCCCAAAAAAATAAATAAAATGGAACATTCTGTTTGCATTGCGTTGGTGGTGCTGTGGTCATGTTTGAGTCGGATAGAGACCCAATCAACGCAGGTACCAATCAAAAGTATCATGGGCAATGTTGTGATCAACACTGATTACGGTCCCGTAAGTTACATTTACAATCAATCATTAGATCTTGATATTGATACTTTAATCTGCTAGCCTAGATCTAGGTTTAGTTAAAAATGGTCGATCACATAGATCTGGATTCAAAATGACATTGCCATGGCATGCCATGTAATGTTTATCCATTTATCCATTTACTAAATTAGGCCTACACTGGCAACAGTAAACTAAAACTTGTTTTAGAAACTTTAAATTTTATTTCATAGAAATAAATTAATAGTCGAATCAAAAAAATTAAGTGAATGCAGAATGGCTTTCCCCAAATATTGTTAATTGTACTTATAGACCCTTTTTTTCAGCTTTTGTGTATCTATTCTAAGCTTCACTGTCTAGCCATAGGTACGGTAACTCTCTGGCTAATACAAACCGTGCTTTAGTTAGGTCAACTCCAAACAAATCATCTATTATATGGAATGTCTGGATGCTCTATAACAGTGATGCCCAAAATACATCCCGCGAGGTGGTTCCATCTGGCCCGCCGATATGTCGGTACGAATTGTAGGAAATAGCCTCCTAAAAGAAAAAAGGTTGAAAAATGTCATTTTACCGTCGTTAGGGCTTCAATCTTTTTCTGACGGATTGGTACCATGACTTTTAACATTTGTGCATTTATAAAATGGGACCCTGAATGTGGAATCATACCAGGAGAAGTGAACGAATTTTTACTTCTTATAGAAAATGATAATAAACCGACCTATATGATTTGAAAAGAAAGTGTGGCTGCTTTAAAAACTAACAATACATAAACAGATTGTTTACAAAAAAATATGACGGTATTCTTGATTCGTTCAACTACGCCTAGAGATTGGAAGATAGATGGGAATATTCACCAAAAAGAGACAAGAAAATGAGTCAGTGGGGAAGCTAGATACAATAATGCTCACATTTTAAGTAGAGAAATGAAGCCTTTCTCTGACGCTTAAAAGAAGAACTTCAAATATCCCATTAATTAAGTACTAGATTCTAAAGAAATAGTTTCAGGTAAATTTCAGTTCGTTTTTGTACCTTTTCGTTCATGTGGCCCACGACACCAGTGTCAGAAATTAAAATGGCTCGGAGGTCAAATTAGGCTGGACATCACTGCTCTATAAGAACCATCAAATGTTCCTGAAATGCTTTCATCAAAGGTGTCATAACCTTCACTGGCAAGACTATTGTACCTTTCAAATAACCATGTTCTTCTGGTGTTGGTGGTACACAGCTGCATTGGGTTGGACACAATCTCATATAGAGGATCATCATATGCTGAAAATAATTTTAATTTTTTTGTGAGCTTAAAGGAGGCCACTACTCCCACCCAGATGTGCTATAAATACCAACTTCACTGCATCAGTTTGCCCTCACTGGTATAGAGAAAAACAGCTGACAGAGACAGCTGGTGAACTCTTGCAAAGGTCATGAGACATACATATAAATAGAAAACCTAATAAAATACTCAGAAAGACACAAAGATAAGGGCACATTCCTCGTTCCATATGCCTGGACAAATTTGTAAAATCGCTCCTTCTTCCCTAGTGCTATTAGAGCATGAAACAGGTTGCCTGAGCCAGCCAGGAAAACCAATGACTTGGCAGAATTTAAGTCATTGGTTAACATGCACGACTAGATTGATCTAGGAACATGGTTAGCATGTAATCATCTTTTTTGAAGTAACGACTGTATTTTATAAGATAAAAAGACTTTGGACTCATTTACTGAAAGTCAGACACAAGCAACTATAAGAGAATTTTTTAAAAAATAGACAATGGCTATGTCTGCAACAGATGTGGCAAAATATATTAGTAGCAACTGGGTGGGTATTGTGTACATGATGTACTGCACTCGTCCTTAATCTTCAGACTCGAAGAAAATGCATTAGTACATCCACACACACACACACACATATATTCATACATATTTGACTACAATGACAATATTACAGCTTTCTAAAAAGTTTTGTTTACTCTCTTGGTATCATCTTTTAGATACGAGGTGTGACCTATTCATCCCAGTATGAAAATTTACCAACTCGATGGGTGAATGCTTTCCTAGGTGTACCTTATGCTAAAACATTAGCTCAATATGGCAGTGATTGGAGAGAAAAATATAGATTTCATGTAAGTTTTGTTGATTAGTCTACCCTTTTTTTTTCATATGTAACTAAATAAGTTATATATCTCTATAATTAAAATAGATTTTATGTTAAAAGTTTTGTCTACCTTTTTTTTTTCATTTGTTACTAAATAAGTAATATCTTTGATTTTTCTTGATTTGTCTGCATGACATTGAAAAAAATAAATAGGTCATCATGTCAGTGTTGTTGATTAGTCTACCCTTTTTTTTTTTTCATTTGTAACTAAATAAGTTATATCTCTATAATTAAATTTAGATTTTATGTTACAAGTTTTGTCTACCTTTTTTTTCATTTGTTACTAAATAAGTAATATCTTTGATTTTTCTTGATTTGTCTGCATGACATTGAAAAAAATAAATAGGTCACTGCTGGTTCTACATAGCCATGTAAAATGCTTTCTTTCTTTAGTTGGACAGCGCCATATTATTATTATTATTAAGTTGTTCAAGTTTTTTTTTTTTTTTTTTTTGCACTTACAATTTGGTATATGAAAAAATGCATATTTCTCTCAATCTGATAAATGTCTTTGTTGTACATTGTAGAGCTATGCTTATTGTTGTGGTGGATGAGGCATCATTCAGGCCTGACCATTTGAGCAATACTTTGTGAGGAGAACAGAATAATAGGGACTTTTTTGAAAGCACTTTAAAGATTTGTTTAGTGAACAGCCTTCTCTTGCTGGCATAGAGATAATCTAAAAGCTGCCGGAGAACTAGAAAATAGTTTCTAAACAGCTTTGAAATTCAAATAAAACTTTGTTGAATAAAAGCTGCAGTTTAGGAGAAAAGAATTTTAATCATCTGTGTAAGATTTGATATATTATTTAAATTACTTGTTGGTTTTTATAGCCACAAAGAAGGCTACTCCATACACTCAAAGATAAAATTGTGTTATTTTTAATTCATGAAGGAAATCATGTTGGGTGTTTTATCTGTGATTGGCAGAAACTCATTTCCCATCTAATACACTGTTGGCATTTATTT